>JASCZW010008741.1:0-47902 GCA_034211315.2 Aedes japonicus | reverse complement strand
GGTTTTACAAGGCGCTATTTCATAGCCCGCAATGTCTGACAACAATAAATGAGCAGGCAGTGTCAGAGATAAGGTACATCCACACCGATATTTGTTTTTTTTCAGCACATAATGCAACAGGTCTGTTTCTTCCATTTTTGTAATATCACAAATTGTTTGCGTGCTGGTTTGCCACCACGGGCGTACAGATGTCCGTTCCATATTAGTGTTTTGTAGTAACTTGTTGCTGGTTTCATGTCAGGTGCGTCAATTTAAAGATAACCGGCTGGCAAACCAGTGTTAATCGAGATAAGAGATTCACAAGATATTTATTCACCGTTCTTTCAGAACACCAAGAATTTAGATTCCAATCATCTAACGTTGATAATTCCGGAACAATTGAAAGCAACGCTGCGTTTTCCTCAACTAGCAACCCATCAGCTTCATCGGAAAACGGTCGTTCTCATCTACGTTGAAATACAATGTATAAATGATAGCGGTTCTGTTGCAGATCCCAGCATGTTTATGGGAACAAAACAAAATTTCTTTGCACTATCTTCTCAATAATTGAGAAAATCTCGGCGAGAAATGCTCATGATGATACATTGCATATGAATGTTTCGAAATATTTACTTCCACAAGAATCGTTGTCATCTAGAAATGTACACGAAAAACGTTTAAAGGTAATTGAAGAGCATATAGCAACATTATAGAGAAAACGTTAAGAAGCTGAAGGAAGTTGTAAAGGATGAGTATCTACCGACAACATTTGTGAAGATTTTAAACGCGTTATCCAAATCAATCTAAATTTTAATATAAATTTAAAATGTTCATTGACTCCAATGTATGTTCTTTGAAATTTGAATATATTCAGTTCAAACTTGACTCTACATAGAGTCAGGTCTGTTCTGTGCCTCGGTTGTGTGGAGGATGCCTTAAGAGAATCGAGTAAGGTGACTCACAATGGCCTCGTGCGAGTCCATTCTCAATTTGATCCACACGGAATAATACGCAGGCTTATATTCACCACACTCGATTCTTTTAAGACATCTCGACTCATCGAGGCGCAGAATAGACCTAATTATTCGATTGAAACTGTTTTGATTTATCAATTGAAATAACCTGTCCTCGTATCAATTACCATGCTACTTTTCTGCTCTTCTCAATATTTCTATTATCGAAAAATTCGGGTGGCCTCCAGGCCCCTCCAGACTAATTGTCTAGTTCCGCCAATGGAAACGAGCCAGGCTCCGTTCATTCAAAGTTCTGAAAGCTCCAAACCGCAATGAAAAACAGAATAGCGTTCTTCTGTCTGTAAACACGTGCGCGTAAGCTGTACACACAAATGTTGACGAAACCACACTGCTGCATCATAGACGATGAAACACACGTAAAAGCGGACTTTAAACAAATTCCCGCCAACCAGTATGTGACTGCGATAGACAAGTTCGATGTTCCAGAGTCTCTCGGGAAACAGCAAATGTCAAAGTTCCCCAAGAAATTTATGATTTGGCTGGGGATTTGTTCGTTTGGTAAACGGAGCAAGACTTTCGTGACAACTTCAACTGTAAATGGTCAAGTATACATGAATGAATGCCGCTTCCGTTTTTCAAAACACACCACGTTCATACATCTGACAGACCTAAGCCTCTTGTCACTACTCCAAGGATGTTCTGAGTGGTACAAGTATCGAATCGGTGTCAATTGCGTGCTGAAGCGATCTTAATCCCCTAATACTCTTCCGGAGTCTGGTCGCCCATTTGGAAAATATTGGGCTATAATGAAGCACGAACTTCGTAAGCATCCTAAAGTTGTCACTACAGAATAGGAAATGTTGAAGTCATGGTTAAAAGCCGAAAAAAATGTTGTTTCATGCTTTGTACAATATCTTATGCATGGTATAAAGGAGAAAGTTCGGGCTTTTGGATTTGGTAAAGAAGTACAGTGAAATAAAAATACTTAAATCAAGATTATACATTGTTTTTCATTCCCTGAAATTTCATGACAATCGGTTGAGAAACTTGTTTTTAAGGACGAGTTTAAAGTGATGCAATTTAACTATGGACACCCTCTATTCTCAACTGACTCTTAAAGGCTGACTAAAAGTAAATGGGTTCGCACAGAGAAACCTGTAATTCGTGATTCTAGAAGTTCAGAGTACTTTTATAAAAACTTCTAAGTTACAGCATTAGATGCGGTGATAGTCGCGGAAAGTAGCGGATTATTTCAACTTTGCACTGAATTTCTTCCAGGTTTAAGTGGTAGCACGGTAGCATTTTCTCCTTTACTTCCACAAACTCCACTTTATTGAGTGCTTGAATATATTTGTTTTTATTCACTATTTGAATATGTTTGAATTATTTCAATGTTAGCAAACTTATCTTTAACGAAATTTAATCAGCTGGAGGCTCAGTCATGGATCGAGATAAAATAGATGTCTGCTATCACCGCAATTTGAGCATTTATAGCTTATAGGACGGAAATAAAAGGGCTTCCCATAAAACTTTGCATTTTATCTTTCCTCCAGCTATCGATATTCAACAAACGAGGGATCTCTTAGATTTAAGCGAAGACGACTCACAAGCAGATGGCGCATGTTAATCGAATATTCCGTCATATACGAACAAGATGGATACATTTCTCCAGTTCGAACGAAATCTCGAACCTTCCAATTGATGGAGTCCGTCAGCGCCCACATGGTGGAAACGGGCACGGAATAAGTGCATTTCTTCCATTTTGCCCGCATTTGCTGGATAGAACATGAATGTATCATTGCCCAGTATTTTTCGATTCGTCGACATTCTGGGCAATACGGAGGATTTATTTGATTGGACACATAATCGATCTAGTAGGCAGCATACCGCTCCAGAACCACCTTGGAGTAGTGGCAACTGGCCAAGTCGAGCCAAAAGATGACTTTGTCGCAATGCTTGCGGATGAACGTCAATACACGCTTTTTCAGGCTTTCTACATAAAAAAATTGGGATGTTTTGTAAATCCAAGAATTGGGATGTCATCCTCGAGGATGTGACCAATGCAATGGTTCCGTTTTCAGGCCACAACTGCAAATCGCTTGCAAATTATGGCCTTTTTCATAAACTCGTCGGCAAAACCGAACTTGAATCTTCCCGGTACATCCACACATCTAGTTACGATGCAAAACTTTTGATTTTTCATCAAACTACAGCCCTTGTGTCCCGTCAAAACACGGTCGTTCAAGAGCCTTTCACGCTTTTTGACCACGGAATTCTTCTTCATCTGCCGGTTTTGGATATTTACTGGCTTTTTACAACTTGTATCCTTACCTGTACCAAACTGTAGCGGTATGATATTGAGTCATTTATGATGATTAAACTTCGGAGTAATAAAATAACCATTTAAAATAAATTCATCGTTCTTAACTGGCGAACTCACAACCAAAGTATAAGTTGTTCATGAGCTTCACTCATTACAATATTCATCCTCTCACTAGGTGCGCATATTTCTTATTTTAAACTTTCAATCTACACGGCGGGACAATTTTACTCAATTTTGAATCGTTTTTGACTCACTTTCGTCAAAAGTGGTGTCACTCATATATGAGTAAATGTGACTGGAATTGATAAGTCGACATATCTAAGACACAAACTAAAATCAGATCGAGCATTATCTCCCAGTAAGATTACTTATCATCGGGAATTTAATAATAAGAAGAAAAAAAACTCAACTTAAAAATTGGAATGAGCTAGCTAGATGGGGAATTCAATCGCGATGTGTTTATCCAGGTAGCTAAAACGTTTATTATGTCTCAAGTCAGTGTAACTTATTGTGCATTTAGTGTCTAGTAGGTGTAGCGTATGAAAATCTAATCTAAAGAATATCACAGTAACCAAGAACAATGCGCTCATAGATTCGAACAGTCGTTCGGAGGCCTTTATTTTCCCAATAGCGAAGCCACCATAGAATCGACTATCCTGACCCCGCGTGATGGTGTTGAAGGGCCTAACGTTGGCCAGGGTTAGAAGGGACCCGTGCTGCTACGATAACTGCTCCAACGAAGCAGTTGTCCGCCCATCGGAAAACCACCATTGTCGGCATTGTCGGAACTGCCAGTGTCTTCTGTGAAGCCATCGTCGCAAGGGCAATGATATTAGAGTGAGAAGCAGTCGGCAAGACAGAAAACAAACCGAATGAAACCGTGAAAAACCAAACAAATGTTCGCATTCATGCGTCGAGAGTTAAATAGAGCGCCATTCTAAAAATAGACGAAAAAATAGAAATAATCCGCACAATTAGGTAGAGAGACGAGAGAGGGAGAGAGAGATAAGAGAAAAGAGAGATAAGAGAAGAGAGAGATAAGAGAAAAGAGAGATAAGAGAAGAGAGAAGAGTAGCTTGTATGCGTTGTGTTGTGTTGTGTGCAGCTAAACGTGCCAACTACCGCCGACCAGCTTCATCGTCATCATCATCATCATTATCATCATCGTTCTGCTCTTTTTTTAGCCAGTACATGCGGCCACACATCGTCGCTCAGCAACAGCAGCTCAGAAGTACATAGAAGATTGGTTTTTGTTTCTCTCGCTTTAATGAATACATTGCGATTTTATTTAGTGTGTGTTCGTGCGAGTGTGTTAGTGTGGAACGCTTTATTTTGTTTATCTGTATTTCTTTTTTTAATTATTGCATTAGTGGTTGAGCGTTTGAAACTCCCAAGGCTTAATCATGGATAATTTGTCAGATGATAACTCATCTTTACAGCCGAGTAAAGAAATTAATCAAAATGTAACCAAATCGCGAGCCTATCCAGCTTAATTCAGCTGGTCTATGTGTTGTTTATTTTCAGCCCAAATTAAAACCTTTGAATGTTTGTCAGATTTCTGATGATTTGACGAAGCGATTCTCGGCCATGATCGAGATAATCAAAGTAAGAGCCAATAAACCTCGGATCGTTGTGTTCAACCTCAAGTAAACAAATGAGATTGCTGTTTCTCAGCTCTTTACTCGCGAGTATAGAGTGTATATCCAAGCTCGGGGTATTGAAATTGAAGGTGTGGTCATCGAAGCGAGTTTGATCCCTGAGTTCCTGCTGAAGCAGGGGATTGGTCGATGTAAGAATGCTCTACTTTCTCCAGTGATGATACTGGATGTACAAAGACTAGGCACAGTATCGATCAATAAGGGCGAAAAGAAATTTACAGCGTCAGACTCATTCCGTGTGAGCTTGTCTGATTTAACTGGAGAGGGAACATCATTCAGATTTCCGGAAGGTGCTTCACAAAAGCGAAGACGTATCCGAGCAGGGAAAGTAGCTAAACAGAAGCCCCATATCAACATTTCAAAGAGAAGTATAAAAAAGGAAAATCCAATTCCTCCTGGTATCCGCAGTACTAACTACTCCCAGGACATTCCATCTCTTCCGGGGACATCCAAAACCCCTGATGCCCCGATCTCGAGAACAGAAGCCTCGGCTGAGCTGTACTCATTTGATGAAACCTTGATTAGTCTTGATCGTGAGGATTCTCATGAAGGAGAAGTACTTTTGGGAATCAAAAAGTGCTACTCCTTCTATACAGTAAATTTTCCTCAAATTCTAGGTATTAAAGTTGTCGCGTGTCAGGCTGTTATTTGAAATAAAAGCCTTTGCATTGCTTCTGTATACATTCCTCCTAGAGCCTCAATTAACCGAAATAAAACTTTCAGATATTTGTTCGATCCTTCTACTCCACGGTCGATCATGAGAGATTTTAACTCTCACGGTACAGACTGGGGAGAACTATACAATGCCAACCGATCTACCTTACTATATGACCTCTGTGACAGCTTCAATATTACGGTTCTTAACAATGGAGAATGGGTTGGTAAATTACTGGACAATGCGTACCATTGGTACTTCGCGTACCTGCAGGTATAAAATAGATCCTACTGCGATCCTTAACCTCTTGTCCAGTCACTCCTATCCCTACCTCCCCGTGGTGCCGACTGGGGTATGAGTAACCATAGGAAAGATCGGGTAACCAATCCCGGTGGGACCTTGGTCATTTCCTAACAGCGAAGGGAACTCTTCAAAGGGTGCAGTCTATCTGAGCGTCTGAACTCCATGTTAGGGGCGGCTCAAAACAGCGTCTGTTCTCAATGTTAAGAGCGGCTGATCATCGTCCTTGTGCCAGCGTGGGACTTTAAACAGTGCTGTGCACGATGGTCCCCCGGCGAGACAGGGGGTTGGGGAAGGCCTAACAAGCCGCCCTTAAAAAATCAATGTTACAAATAATACAGAAGTTGACCGCGAAGAAATGGAAGCTCTGTACCGTGTACCGACACACGCAAATTCTATGAGAAGTTGAACAGCTCGCGCAAAGGCTACGTACCACAAGCTGATACGTGCAGAGACCTGGATGGCAACCTTCTCACAGAAGAGTGTGAGGTGATTGACGAGCACCTGAACGGTAATGTTACAGCGAACGAAAGTGACTCGGTAATTAATCTAGGAACACGCGCAGAAGATGACCAACCCTTCAGGAAGTTGAGGAGGAAATTGGTCGGTTGAAAAACAACAAAGCCGCTGGTGTTGACCAACTCCCAAGCGAGCTATTGAAATACGGTGGTGAAGCACTGGCCAGAGCGCTGCACTGGGTAATTATCAAGATTTTGGAGGAGGAATGTTTACCGGAGGAATGAATGGAGGGAATAGTATGTCCCATCTATAAAAAGGGCGACAAGCTAGATTGCTGCAATTATCGTGCAATCACGCTACTGAGTGCTGCCTACAAGTTGCTCTCCCAAATACTATGCCGCCGCCTGTCACCAATTGCAAAGTAGTTCGTGGGGCAATACCAAGCGGGATTCATGGGTGCCCGCGCTACTACGGACCAGATTTTCGCGATTCGGCAAGTGCTGCAGAAATGTCGCGAATACAACGTGCCCACACATCATCTTTTTATCGATTTCAAATCAGCGAATGATACAATCGGTCGAGATCAGCTATGGCAAATCATGCACGAATATGGATTTCCGGAAAAACTGACGCGGTTGATCAAAACAACGATGGATCGAGTGATGTGTTTCGTCCGAGTATCAGGGACACTCTCGAGTCCCTTCGAATCTCGGAGAGAGTTACGGCAAGGTGATGGATTGTCGTGTTTGTTGTTTAACGTTGCTCTGGAGGGTGTGATTCGAAGAGCTGGGATAGACACGAGTGACACGATCTTCAGGAAGTCTGTCCAACTTTTTGGCTTGGCCGACGGCGTTGATATCGTAGAACGTAACTTTGAGACGATGGCGGAAACGTACTTCAGACTTAAGGATCAAGCTGGTAGGATTGGGTTTGTGATTAATGCGTTGAAAACAAAATACATGAAGGGAAGAGGCTCACGAGAAGATAATGTTAGCCTCCTACCACGAGTTCAGATCGACGGTGATGAAATCAAGGTAGACGAATTCGTGTATCTGGGCCCATTGGTGACCGCCGATAACGACACCAGCAGAGAGATAAAAAGGTGCATTATGGCTGGCAATCGTGCCTACTTTGGACTCCGAAGGACGCTAAGATCTAACAAAGTTCGCCGAACCACAAAGTTGACCATCTACAAGACATTAATTAGACCGGTAGTTCTCTACGGCCACGAAACATGGATATGCTAGTGGAGGACCAACGCACCCCTGGAGTCTTTGAACGGAAGGTGCTGCGTACCATCTACGCTGGAGTGCAGATGGAAGACGGAACGTGGAGGAGGTGAATGAACCACGAATTGCACCAGTTGCTGGCAGAACCTCTCATCGTACACATCGCAAAAATTGGTCGATTACGATGGGCTGGGCATGTCGTAAGAATATCGGACGACAGCCCTGTGAAAATGGTTCTCGAAAACGAACCGAGGGGTACAAGAAGAAGAAGCGCGCAACCAGAAAGGTGGATCGATCAAGTAGAAGGCGACCTGCGGACCCTTCGCAGACAGCGAGGCTGGCGAGTGACAGCCATGGACCGAATAGAATGGAGACAACTTCTGTGTACAGCAGAGGCCACGCCGGCCTTAGTCTGACTGGTAAGGTAAGAAACAATGGAGAAATAACACGTTTGGCTGGTCATTATCGTTGGACTGCTCGTGGAATGTGATCGGGATCCCCACGGTAGTGATCACTTGCCCGTAAAAAAAATCGGTTGCCACCGGGTTCGATCCGTCGGAATCCATCAACGTCACGTATCATCTAACACGTTACATCGATTGGACAAAGTTTAGGACAGCAATGGATGAAACCGTAACGACGGTAGAAGAGCTCCCACCGCTGAAGGGATAAAACTTTCTTTCCAACCTGATCTTAGGCAGCGCGCTTCAAGCTCAAACTCGACCAGTTCTAGGAACGTCATTTTGCAGGAAACTTCCTACTCCATGGTGGGATCAGCAATGCACCGAGGTTTACCGTAAAAAGTCCGACGCGTTCAAAGTTTTATGTAGACGTGGACCTCCTAAGCACTTCGAAGTATACACGGCTCTTGAACGCAAACTCAAGAGCCTCATCAAGGCGACGATTCGTGGACGGGCTATCGCGTGAAACGTCGATGAATACTCTTTGGAACACGGAACATGTTTAAGCCCTTTTGAATCATTTTTATGTCAAAGACATTGACGGTTGTCTAAGTGCTAATACACTCCCTTGTGGTACGCCAAGGCTGTTCTCCACAGGGCTCGAAACAGAATCATTAAAAGCCGTCCGTTGAGTTCTGTCAGACAAATAGCTTTCGAACCATCTGTATGCAGAACCCGAAAATCCAAAGCGCTTGATTGATTTTAACAACAAGGGCCGAGAAATCGTTTCAAAAGCGCGTTTCAGATCCAAAAAAACAGCAACAATCGTATCTTTACGCTCTACATTTTCTTTCCATTTTGCTAAAACTAAATTTAACGCTGTTTCACAAGAATGACCTTCGCGATATCCTGATTGTTCCGGCGCAATCAAATTATTACTATTTAAATACGTTAACAGCTGGCCTTTTACAACAAGTTCCAAAATTTTCTCTAAAGTGTGCAACATGTTAATAGGACGAAACTCTTCGGCTTTCATCGTTCCAGCGACTTTTTGAAAAGGAATAACTAAAGATTCTTTCCAAACTTGTGGCACGTGCCCAGTTTGCAGCGATTCATTAATTAGGTCCAGCAGGTTGTTTCCGATGACATTAAAGCAATCTTGTACTACTCTTGCAGTTACGTTATCCACTCCAGCCGTTTTGTTCAAAGAAAAGCAAATAGATTTAAGATCCTCTAACGTTATTGGGTGAAAACTTTCAAAACTACAGTTAATATTAATCGGCTGTTTTATTTCGTCTGGCTCATCTACTAAATCAATGGATTGATTGATTGACAAAATACTATCGACGAAATATTCATTAAATCTACATGCAATGGTGTCCTCTGACTGTTCTAATGTGCCATTGAAGGTTATGGATCGCGGTTTGCAATTACTAGGTTTTAACAAAGATTTCAAAATTTTCCATAACTCTTTGCTGTTGTTTTGATGCAAATCAATTTTCCTCTGAATATATTCACAACGAGTTTGTTTAACGCATTGCGAATATTTGTTACGCGCGACTTTGTACCTATTCAAACAGATATTTCTATTAGTTCTACGCCATTTTTTGTACAGCTTGTCTCTTTTACGTTTGAGACGCAAAGATCCAAATTGTACCAGCTGTTCGAGTTCTTTACTAACACAAATTTATTTTCAACTAGTTTATTGGTACATATTTTTAATACGTCTGTCAAAACAGCTGATTTCTGATCTAGAGAACCGGTATTTATATGAAAATCCACACTTCTTTCGACAAGTCGTGAAATAGCTTGTTTCGAATATTTTTTCCAACATTTCAATTTCACATAATCACTGTCACCATTAATATTATCTTCAACGTTAATAATAATGGTTTCATGATCAGTTACTTTCAAGTCAGAGTTTATAACAACACTAGCAGAATCAAAATTACAGTATACACATGGTCAATCAAAGTTTTACTGTGTCTGGAAATACGCGTATATTCATTAACCAATTGTTTTAAATTAAAGAAATCTGCTAATCGTTTCAAATGCTTCGAATTATTAATGTCACAAAAATTTATATTAAAATCACCAGCAAGCACGTTTAGTTTACTAGAATCTACAAAAATCTCATACCAGTTTTCCAAAATTTCAATAAAACGCTGGTCACTAGAACTTGGAGAATGATACAATACACCACAATTACCAATCTGCATGCCTCGAACAACTGCAATGCTTAAAAACCAATTGCCGTCACAAACTTCGTTCAATTGAAGCTTGAACTGAACTGATTCTTTAGCATAAATAGCAACGCCGCCAGTGTGTCTAGAATGTATAAACAAGCAGCCACATTATATCCCGGAATTCTATATTGATCAAATGCTTGCATGTCAACTATATGTGTTTCTGATAAAAAGACTAAATTTGGACGTTTTTGTTCTACAATCTGACGCAATTCTACATAGTTTGTAGACAACCCGGCAATATTGAAGTACAAAATATCGAATTTACTCACATTGCTACTGAAACTTGGCTGCTATTCATTGAAATGCAAGCTGTTTTTTTCGTTCATACAATCGCTTGAAAATTTCACATTCATAACTAAACGCGCCGTGGTTTACGTCCAAGTTCGTTTTACGTTCGTTATTCGTTTTTACAATTAATACATTTCAAAGCAGTTGATGTGCATTCAGATGTCGTGTGACTTTCAGTACACTTAGAGCATGCTACATTATTTTTACAATCCATGCTCATATGTCCAAATTCTCCACATTTGAAACATCTCAAAACTTGAATCTCAGGAACAACACGACACCAATCAAATTTAACATTAACGTGTTTCGCGGTCAATAAAAAGTTATAGGTGTTTTTATCAACTTCAATTACCGTGTTAAACTTATTGTACTTGAAGCGTGGATTTTCATACATTCTTATCACTTTAACTTCATTAATCGCGATGTCTTCATTTTGATCTTTTAAAATCCGAATAAAGTCATCGGAGGAAAACTTCTCGCTCATGCCCATCACTTTAAGCCTTGGCACCGATGAGGGAACAACAGCGTTATAATTTTCACCCAAAATCGCTTATAATGCCATCCTTCACAACATTAACGTTGCATCCTGTTGCACACTCAGCTATAATAGAGCCATCTTTCCCATTTCTAAAGTTACGGATCTTGTGTGTTTTTGGATCCAATTTACTGTTTAAAAACTTGCGAGTATCATCGCTGTTCTGATTGGACTCTTTCGGTTTGATCACAATGACCGGGCGAGCCTTACGAGTAACTTTCTTGCATTCATTCGCATTACTTTTTTTCTAATATTTTTATCATTATTATTATTATTGTTAGTCCCAGAATTACTCTTGACTACATCCACGAAACTAATACTTTCAATAAAAAACATCATTCGACGTCTCGCTAACGTCTTCCTGAACTCGACGCTATTTGCCTCTGGATTCAGGCTCGGCTCCGATGCCGTACTTGATGTACCTTGTAACATTCATTGCAGCTACTTTATTAATCGAATTAAATTCAAAAAATGAACATTTCATATTTTCCAATTCTTTACCCACTGATTTATTAAGTTCAAAAATTGCCTTCTCTAAGGTACTATTCAAATTTTTCCTCAACAAATCCATGCCGGTAGCTAACGCGTTGTTTATTTGAGCAGCAATGTGCTCCCGAACGCCACTGATCGAATCAGATAGAGAAGAAATCTTCTTCATCTCCTCTTCGAACTTTTGGACGGTCGGGAGCAATACATGCTGCTCGCCACAAACCTGGCCTAATAAACAGTCACCACACTTGAACAGCACATTATCGTTCTCACTTGACTAGCTTGGCTACCGCTTTTGTCAGTGGAGTACACCTATAGTGGTATACTCGAGAACAAATTGAGCAAGCAGTAGGGATATCACTAGCCAGTATAGAATCCCCACACTGTTTGCACTCTGCCATCTCGCTTACACTCTATACACATCAAACGGACGGCATGCAAACAACACACAATACAGAACAATGAAAGCAATGTGCAAAAATATTCACCGGCCGCCAGCCGTCACTGGGGCAAAAATTTCAAAATTGAACAAAAACCAGCACGGGAGACCAATCGTCTCCAACTGATCTGGTTGGAAAAACACTTTCTGTGCGCGATAGGAATTATAATTAGGCGCAAAATTCACTATTTCACACTAAATATTAGGTAATAAATCACTGCACTGCAGAAACAAACTACACAGTTCACCATCACCGTTCCTTCTGGTAACCCCCTGGTAATCGAAAACTTTGAGATGCTCCTCGAGTTGAATCCTCAAATTCGCTTCATGACTTTGTACCATGTGTACATAACACAGGATGTCAGTCATTTGCCGAATATTTCCAATCGTGTTTGTTTCTCCAACTTTGACGATTCGGTTCATTTTGATTAACCCATGAAGCAGGAGCTTCGTGGAATCAGAGAGCATCATCGTCCTATGATTGCACCGGTAATATTTGCTGCAAAGTTTGGCCAAGTTGATTCCACTTAACCGTTCTTCACTGACGGATCATTGATAGAGGAGTCAGCAGGCTTTGGTATATTTAATGAAATTTATAGCGGCAATACACTCTAAGCTAGAAATTGTTGCCTCACTAACACCGGATCAGTACTTCATTTTCACGGATAGTCTCAGTTCTGTAGAGACTATTCGCTCCTTAAGGCCGGTAAAGCACTCCTCGTATTTTCTCATGAAAATACAGGAGCTTCAAAGTGATTTGTCTTCGCGTTATTTTATCATCACCATTGTATGGGTCTCTTTCCATTGTTCGATTTCGGGCAACGATAAAGCGGACACGCTTGCAAACGTGGGCAATATGGAAGGCGATGTTTATGATCGATAAGTCGCTTTCACTGATTTTTTTTTGTATTTTTCGTCAACAGTCACTCGAAACCTGGCAGCATAAATGGAGTAAAGGAGGTTTGAGGCGATGGCAACATTCCCAAAGGTGTCGAAGAAATTTTGCATTGGGAGAATGGATGTGGATAGGATTTCAAGCGTGAAATTTTCAAAAATCGAGCATCCATTGGTTAGCAATTTGAGCGGTGTTTGTTTTGTTTTGTTTGTGATTTTAGTCTCAAAAATCGTGAAGTGATAATTAATCTAACCTATAAATCATATGGAAAAAGGACTCCCTCCAGTTTCACCTTAATATCCTAGAATCCCTGATACGCTCTCCCAGTAAAATAAAATCAAATATACTCAATGTGATGAAAGGCGCATTGTGCTCCATCATATTTTATCGTGAGTTCTAACATACTGCATTATCTGAGCATCAACAATATAACCGGAAGCGTCCATTCAGAGCAACCAGCTACGTTAATAATTTGGTTTTTATTCAATAAGCCTCATACATGAGTTGAATTCTCATAACTCTTTTGTTCCTTAATACCAATCACATCGAAATGAAAAAAAAACTCTTCTAATTGAGTGGTTTGTCCTGCCTTGTAAGTTAAGAGCTCCTCAAATAAAATGCATACACATTGAAATGCCTTCACGCTCCAGACATGATTTATTCCTCCATCAATTAGGTACCGCAATGCATAATGCCCACAAACCTGCACTCATAATTCTTTCATACCAAATCAAGACGACGACGACGACGACGACGCCGAACAATTCGGAAAAGGGCCTGAACATCAAATCATTACAAGAAAAGCAGCATCACCATAAGACGCATTCCCCCTGGGAAAGGAAGAAACCACATCCACTTTCCGAACGACAGGTTCCGACCAAACCAACCACTGCTGGAGCACCTCTTGAGAGCGGTGCTTGGCTCATACAAAAATTATGCATATTTTGACAAGTTCCCAAAGAAAGCCAGTAGCAGAGAGCCCCGTCTTCGCGTGTCCAAACCAGAAGATCCGGACCAGCAAAAAAAAGAAAAGAAAAAAGAAACCGAAGAACGCCTTGCACTGCGGCGCGGGAATGGCCCTGCTGCTAGCCCAGACAAGCCAGCAAATTCAATTCCTTATTCGGTTGAGAGTTCCCTTTTGCGACTGGCACTCTCCACTCTCGCATATTCATCACAATGCTGATGGTGCTGTTCGAGCAAGTGCACGGGAATGTTGCAGGCGATATAAAAAGGAAAAGAACGAGTTTCCTTCCCCGACAACAACAACAACAACAACAACGAACGCAAAAAGAAGCCAAAAAGGATCTGCCATTGCCGTTGCTGTGCAATACACTTTGCGCGCACACCTTACAATGGGTGTGCAATCAAAGAACCGTATTATGCTCTTGCGAATAACAATTTTTGCCTGGTTATGATTTCTTCTTTTTTTTCTCCCCCCTTTTGCCATCGATGCCATTGTAGTCGTTGTCGGTAAGGATCGCACAGCACAAGATTCCGCATTGGTTCGATTTTATTCGGTTGCATCATTGCTGCACTTGCACTTGCACTTGATGCGAAGTATAGTGTTCTGGTGATTTGACGACTCATATGCTTCGATGGGACGGAGATTTTAGATTCAGGGCGGAGAGGACGAGGGCAATGAGTGGGGAAGTGGGGGACTTCGCCGTAGTGGCTCGGATTGCTCTTAACGGTAAAGATTTAGATTCTTGAGGAGAGCAATAAAGTGTAGCAATGTTCTTTGAATACATAATGGCCTGTTGTTGAACTGAGGTAAATGTCGGGATGTTTTGATCTGATTTAGAATTATAATGTAGAGCATTTCCAGCGAGAATAGCAAACCGGTTGGACCCTACTCTCTCCGATTTGAATGAAATTTGGTCGATTTGTTGGTTTCTACCCAAAATTACGTTTTTCGTACATAAAATCTAAAACTATCCTGGACTAGTTTTCTATAAGGGCATATATAATATGTGGTTTTTATTATTTCAAACAATTTTTTGCGCAAACAACTTGTCTGATCAAAATCTCGTCTTGAAAAAGGTGTAGGTAATTCAGTGTTTTTTAAGAAAAAAAAACACGGAAACTTAAAAATTCGTAAAATCATGCTTGAAAAACAAAAAACGTTGATTTTCTCAATTTGGTTATTTGAAACTGGGATGTAAGATTGATATTTTTAAGTTCCAGGAATTGGTTTTGCTTTGATAAAAATCGGTTCGAATTCATTTTCGGCCTCTTTTTGTTCATCCGTGGAAACATAACAAAATGTTATTTTAGTTTCATGATCCTCTTTGCGATTATTTACCTAGTCATGAAGTTTTCATAAAGTTTTCTATCTTGCTCTAGTTGCCATTCTCTTAAGAATACCTCCGATTGCAACACAAGGACTCTTACCGTGTGAAGTTCTTTTTAATTTTAATTTGTGATTTTAAATATTCCAATAAGTTTGAGATAAACAACTGCACTGCTTTAAAACATCAGAAATGATCACAAAACTGAACCATTTTCTTTGTAATATGTAATACAAATTTAAAAAAAAATTAGAAAAAAAAATTTCAACAGATTTTAAGATATAATTTCAATTTCAGGGGCTTTTGAAAAAATCAATGTTTTATGTTTTTTGACCTTTATTTTTTAGTTGCATCCTATTTTTTTTTCTTAAAGAACACCTTATGACCTAAAACTTTTTTTTCAGAAGATTTTGTGATCAGAATAATCGTTTACATGTGATGATGTTTTGAAAAAAAAATTCATATATTACAAAAGCTCTTACAGATAATCAGTCCAGGAAATTTAAGGGTTTTTTTTATGAAAATTTCATGAAAACCGGAAACTGTCAAAACAAAATCAATGATTCTTCCACAAACAATCACCAGTAAATGTGAGCAAATTGCATTATGCTTATCTTTGAAAAAGTGATCAAGTGAAGTTGTTGATTTAAATTTTCCTAGTTTTTGAATAACAGCCGGCAGTTTGTTATTGTTTTGACGTAGACTACGTGAGACAGCAAGGGCTGGGTGTCAAATGAAAATTAGAAAAAGTAGCATCCAGCAGCCGAATTCCGGTCAGAAATTGTTTTTAAAGAAAAGAAATTTTACGAAGAGATTTTTGAAATTACACCTAAAGTACAAGTAACATTTTACTCCAAAATCTATCAGCGCAGTTTGAGAATGAAAAGTTTTTCTAAGGAAAGGAAAAACATTGGAAATAACTATTTCAATTGATGAAAGCATTGCCAGAGCAGAATGATTGTATTTCAGCCTATTGTTATTCCACTTTCTGAGTTCAATAAAGAGTATAACCAACATAAAAATGAAGCTTGTTTACATTTAATAGTAAGCTATTTTTTTCCTCACCACTTCTTGGAACTTCAGGGAACTTGAGGGAATTTCTTCCGAGAACTTCAGTGACGTTTAAGAATTTCGAGAAATTTTTGCAGAGAACTCAGAGAATATCTTAACAGAACTTCAGAAAAGCTCATCCGAAAACTTCAGAGAAGTTCATTCTAGAATTGAAACGAAATTCTTCTGACAATTTAAAAGAAAATACAACCGAGAACTTCAACGGAATATTTTTTTGAGAACTTCAGGAAAGTTCTTCCGAGAACATAATTAATTTTTTTTAAACTTTCAAGAAATTCTACCGAAAACTAGAGAAAAGTTTATTCAGGGAAGATCTATTTAAAACTTCAAGGGAGCTCTTCCGAGAATTTGGTAGAGAACTTTAGAGAAGATCTTTACAGAACTTTAGGGAAGTTCGTCTGAGAATGTAAAAGAAGTTTTATCAAAAACTTGAGGAAAGTTATCCAAAAAACTTGAGGAAAATTATTCCAAGAATTTGAGAAAAGTTCTTTCATGAACTTGAGGGAAGTTCTTCCGAAAACCTCTTCCAATTTGAAGAAAGTTCTGCAGAGAATTCCAGAGAAGATCTTCACAAAACTGCAGAGAATTTCATCAGAAAACTTCAGGGATATTCTTCCGAGAACTTCAGGGAAGTTCATCGAAGAACTTCAACGAAGCTCTTCCAAGAACGTCAATGAAATCATTTCAAGAACTTCAGGGAAGTTCTTTCGAGTACTTCAAAGAAGTGCTTCATATAACTTCAGGGAAGTTCTTTCAAGAACTTTAACGAAGTTCTTCCAAGAATTTTAAGGAAGTTCTTCCAAGAATTTTAAAGAAGTTCTTCCAAGAACTTCAGGGATGTTCTTCTAAAAACTTCACGGAATTTCTTACAAGAGCTCCAGGAAAGTTTCTCCAAGCTTTTCAGGGAAGTTTATCCATGGACTTCAGGAGATCTTCCAAGAACAATCAGGGAATTGCTTCCGGGATTTAAATTGGAAGTTTGTGCTCGATTTTGGGAAGTCCTACGAAATTTTTCCGAGATTTCAATTGAAGTTCTTCGGCGATCTTGGGACGTCCAACGAAATTTTTCTGAGAACTTTATATGAGTTCTACCGAGAACTAAGGAGAACTATTCAGGGAAGATCTATTGAAAACTGCAGAGAAGCTTTTCCGAGGATTTTATGAAAATTTGGCAGATAACTTCAGAAAATATATTTACAAAACTTCAGGGAAGTTCATCTGACAAAGTAAGAGATGTTCTTCTTAAAACTGAAGGATAGTTCTTCCAAGAACCTGAGACAAGCTCTACTATGAACTTGAGAACAGTTTTTTCATGAACTTGAGGGAAATTCTTCCGACAATTTAAAGAAAGTTCTGCAGAGAATTCCAGAGAAGATCTTCACAAAACTGCAAAAAATTTCATCAGAGAACTTCAGGGATAATCTTCCGAGAACTTCAGAGAAGTTCATCAAAGAACTTCAACGAAGCTCTTCCGAGAACGTCAATGCAATCATTTCAAGAACTTCAGGAAATTCTTTCGAGTACTTCAAAGAAGTGCTTCCTATAACTTCAGGGAAGTTCTTTCAAGAACTTTAACGAAGTTCTTCCAAGAATTTTAAGGTAGTTCTTCCAAAAATTTTAAGGAAGTTCTTCCAAGAACTTTAGGGAAGTTCTTCCAAAAATTTCACGGAAGTTCTTACAAGAACTCCAGGGAAGTTTTTCCAAGCTTTTCAGGGAAGTTTATCCATGAACTTCAGGGAAGATCATCCAAGAACGTCAGGGAAATTCTTCCGAGATTTAAGTTGAAGTTTTTCGGTGATTTTGGGACGTCCGTCCAAGAACTTCCCTGAAGTTTTTCCAAGAATTTCAGGAAAGTTCTTCCAGAAACATCAAGGAATTTATTCTAAGAACTTCAGGAAAGTTCTTCCAAGAGCTTCTAGAAAGTTCTTCCAAGAACGTCAAGGAAGTTCTTCCGAGAATGTCAGCGAAGTTTTTCAAAGAACTTCAGGGAAGTTCTTCCAAGAACTTCAGGGAAGTTCTTCCGAGAACTTCAGGAAGGTTCTTCAAGGAACTTCAAGGAATCTATTCTAAGAACTTCAGGGAAGTTCTTCCAAGAGCTTCTAGGAAGTTCTTCCAAGAACGTCAAGGAAGTTCATCAAAGAATGTCGGGGAAGTTTTTCTAAGAACTTCAGGGAATTTCTTCCAAGAACTTCAGGGAAGTTCTTCCTAGAACTTGATAGAAGTTCTTCCAAGAACTTCAGGAATGTTCATCCACGAACTTCAGGGAAGATCCTTGCAAGAACTTCAGGAAAGTTCTTCCAAGAATTTAATTGAATTCTTCAACGATCTTTGAACGTCTTCCAAGAACCTGAAGCTGCAGTTTGGAGAATTTCTGGCAATTTTTCCGAATACGGAGGATTCTTTCAAAACTTCAGGAAGATCTTCACAGAACTTCAGGAAAGAACTTCACAGAACATCAGAAAGATCATCCGAGAACTGCATGGAAGTTTTTACGATAATTTAAATGAAATTCTTACGAAAACTTCTATGAAATTATTCCGTGAACTTTGGGGAAATTCTGCTGAGAACTTCGAAAACTCTGTCGAAAACTACAGGCACAGTTCTTCCTAGAACTTCAAGGCATGTTTTTCCGAGAAGATCAGAAAGCTCTCAGGGTGAAATTTTAGGAGAAACTTCTTCTGAATTTTCACCGTGAACTTCCTAAGTTTCAAGGGAGAACTTCCAAATTCCATCTGAAGAACTCTCCTACAGTTCTTTGGAGAACTTACCTCAAGCTCTTTAAATAAATTTCCTAAATTTCCATGAAGGCCTTCCTTGAAGGTCTCTAAAGAACTTTCCTAACGTTTCCTGGCAAACATTAAAAAAACTTCTCGAAAGAACTTCCCTGAAGTTCTCAGAAGAACTTCCCCGAAATTCTCAGAAGAACTTCCACGAAGTTCTCGGAAAAGCTTTCGTGAAGTTCTCACGAGAACTTCCCTGAAGGTCTCGGAAGAACTTTCCCTAAGTTTTCGATAGATCATCCCAGAAGTTATCGGAATAATTTCTCCAAAGTTCTCGTCAGGCTTTCTCTGAAGTTATCGAAGAATTTTCCTTGAAATTCATGGCAGAACTTCCAGACAGCTCTGTAAGAACTTTCCCCGAAGTCTCACAGAGAAACTTACATGAAGTTCTCGGAAGAGCTTCCTGAAGTCCTCGATAGAATTTCCTGACAAGAAGTTCTCGGAAGAATTTTCTGACGTTCTTGGAAGAACTTTCCTGAAATTCTCAGAAAAATTTTCGAGCTTTCTTGGAAGAACTTCCCGAAGTTTTCGGAAGAACTTCTCCGAAGTTTTCGGAAGCAACTTCCTCCGAAGTTCTTCGGATAGAATTTTCTTAAGTTCTCGGAAGAACTGCCCTGAAGTTCTCCGAAGAACTATCCTGAGTTCTCGGATGAACTGCCCCGAAGTTCTCGGACGAAACTTCCTTCTGAAGTTTTCGGAAGAACTTCTGAAGATCTCGGAAGAACTTCCTGAAGCTCTGATAGAACTTCCCTGAAGCTCTCGGCAGTTCTCGAATGAAATTTCCCTGAAGTTTTCGGAAGAATTTCCTGAAACTTGGCATGAACTTCTCTGAGTTCTACGAAGAACTTCCTTGAAGTTCTGATAGAAATTTATTGTAAGTTAACGGAAGAATTTTCTGATGAACGTTACTGAAATTCTCAGAAAAACATTCCGGGCTTTCTCGGAAAGACCTCACCGAAGTTCTTGGAAGAACTTCCCTGAAGTTCTCGGAAGAAATTTCCTGAAGCTCTAGGAAGATCTTCCCTGGAGTTCTCGATAGAACTTTCCCTGAAGTTTTCGGAAGAATTTCCCTGAAGCTCTTGGATGAACTTCTCTGAAGTTCTTTGAAGAACTTCCTTGAAGTTCTCAATGCAAATTTTCTGAAGTTCTCGGAAGAATTTCTTGGATGAACTTTCCTGAAATTCTCAGTAAAACTTTCCGGGCTTTCTCAGAAGAACTTCGCCGAAGTTTTCGGAAGAACTTCCCTGAAGCTCTCGGAAGAACTTTCCCTGAAGTTTTCGGAAGAATTTCCCTGAAGCTCTTGGATGAACTTCTCTGAAGTTCTTTGAAAAACTTCTCTGAAGTTCTCGATAGAAATTTCTTGAAGTTAGCGGGAGAATTTCTTGGATAAAATTTCCTGAAGTTTTCGAAAGAATTTCTTAGATCAACTTTCCTAAAATTCTCAGAAAAACTTTCCCAGGCTTTCTCAGAAGAACTACCCGAAGTTCTCTGGAAGAACTTCCTGAAGCTCTCCGGAAGAACTTCCGAGTTCTCGGAAGAACTTCCTGAAGTTCTCGGAAGAAATTCCTGAAGTTCTTGGAAGAACTTCCTGAAGTTCTCGGAAGAACTTCCTGAAGTTCTTGAAAGAATTTCCTGAAGTTCTGAAAGAACTTGAAGTTCTCAGAAGAACTTTCCAAAGCTTTCCTTCGGAAGAACTTCCCTGAAGTTCTCGGAAGAACTTGCCCGAATTCTTCGAAAAACTCCCGAAGTTCTCGGAAGAACTTCCTCTGAAGTTCTCGGAAGAACTTCCCCGAAGTTCTCGGAAGAACTTCCCCGAAGTTCTCGGAAGAACTTCTCCGAAGTCTTCGGAAGAAGTTCCCCGAAGTTCTCGGAAATACCCATCGGCATCATCATAAAAGAGGACACAGAGTGCTTTGAAAAAAAAGGGGTACAAGAGGTATCCGCAAGACCACCGGAGTTGCATCAATGCTCAGGTGGCAGAGGGAGTGGAATAATGAAATATCTGGATGGGTGGATCAGTGACATGGGGACGTTACCTTCCACATGTCACTGATACTGTCAGACCACGGCTGCTTCAGACAGTATCTGCAAAAGTACGGTTGCGCCGAGTCCTTCCCATGTCCCGTATACGTGGAGGTGGATGAAACTGCAGAACATGTGTGTCCCCGTGAGCGGTCGGGACACGACCCCGAATAATCTTTTCTAGAGAATGTGCCAAGAACAGGACACCTGGGACGCGGTAAACACGGCAGCCTCTCACGTTGTCTTAGATCTCTAGGACAAATGGCGGAACGACTAGCGACAGACTAGAGGGATCAACTAACTACTGAAGCGCTATGTAGTTAGACATAAGCGAGTGCGTAACGCACAATAGCGGTCTCCCCATAGTATTACCAAAAGGTAGTATCCGAAGGAGGGGAGACACCAAGGCTAGAGGCACGGGTGGGTTGCTAGTGGGTCGAAGAGTTAACCCCCTCATCCTCACACCCTGAGGTCTTCAGGAGTGTGGATTCAGATTTTCCATCCCGTAAAAAAAAACTTTACTACTTGTAGAGAGTTCGACAAAGTTTCCCGACCAGTGAATTAAAACAAAATTATGCCTAAGTTATAACATAATTTGTTACTAAGAACAAATTTTGTTCTAATTTTGTTCAAAGTTTTCTACGTTGGTAGCGCAAATTATGTCTCAATTGAAACATAATTTGTTAACAGAGATTAAGAACACAATTAAAGCATATTTTTTTAACATAACTTCAATTGCTTATGTGCTGTAATATCTAGTTTAGTAGCTATTTCATTGCTTCGCCATTTAACATTTCGTCAATTTTGAATGCCTTCAGCTATCAGAGACTTTTTCAGACATCAATGATCAATTTGAATTGGAACCCTGCGTGTCAGATTTGGAAATATAGAGAAAGGAAACTACCAACAAAATTATAACAAACCTTGTTATTACTAACAGATTATGATATAAATTTGTTGAAGGTCGTTTGTATCTGGTTAATTGAGCAACATATTAAGACATTTGGTCACGCGAGCCACAATCTGCGTAAAGAAATAAATTGATTCTAACGCTAGCTGATATGATTTTGCTACATCGTTACACAACTATTAAAAAAATTGTTTTGTTTATGTTATATCTTTACTATAGTTTGCTTCAATTTTGTTACCTCTTGAGGATTCATTTACTAGTTCTCAACTCTAACAATCTCTGTTATAAAAACAGCGTAACTGAATAACAAAACTTGAAATAATTTTGCCGTTTCCTTTTGGTCGGGTTTTCAGTACGTCATTTGTCGTCTTTTGTCATAATCAGATTAGTTCCAGACCTTGCTGAAGAGATGGCACTACAGTCTGTCTTTTCCAAATGAAGCGCCAGAGAGTTGCCGTCTTAGACAAAGTTTTTCAATACTTTGCTAAAGACGGACACTCTCTAGAGCCTAAGTTGGCAAAGATAGACTGCAGCTCCCTCTTTGAGGTGCAATTTGAGACTAATTTGATAATGTTAAGTGACTACGTTTTGTTTTCTCAACTACTTTACCCAAAACGACAGCTCTCTAAAGCTTTATATAACAAACATAGACTACAGCGCCACCTCTTTTGCAAAATCTGGAACTAATCTTATAATTTAAAATGACGACATTTTATATTTATTTATAACTTTGTCCAAGACAGCAACTCTCTAGAGGTTCATTTGGCAAAGATAGATGGCGGAGCCATCTCTGCAGCACAATTTAGAACTAATATGATGATATCAAAGGACAATTTGTTATACATTGAGAAACTATGATGAAGACGCCAATTCGCTACACCGAGTCTGGAATGCTAAATATGCATTTCTATTAACACAGCAAAACTATAACTTCCTTCCTTTTGTAGCAGATTCCCGGAGGACAATGTTACCAAAACCAGTTTTTTTTTTGTAAACCAATGCATTTTTTAGACCAACATTTTTCAAATGGTGCAAAAACATTGACTCTAAGTTAAAATTTCGAAATTCTACGAAGTGTTGAAATCCGGTTAATATTGACTCGAATGTCTTATGTGTCACATTTTTTTTTAACAACCACGTTAAACTATATTTTTATGCAAAAATAAAGAATTACGTACAATATTTAAAGTCAGACATTTGCAGCCCGATTAATAGAAAAAAAGGATAGGTACATTGAAGTTGTGCTTAAGTCAGAATTTACCCCAATATCTTAGGAAGGTTGAAGTAAATGCCGAAGAAGAACTGCCAACCGTCAGCTCGCGAGGTCCATCAGGAGCAACCCAGATATGTCTGAACGCGAATTGAGTAAAACGTATGGTTCCGCCTGAAGTACAATGCAGTGAATTCGCTATCCCAACACCTTACCTTCCCAGTAGACAACTCAATTGATCACTCAAGGAGAATACCGTTCCCAGAACCAATTCTATCTCAAATCTATGATACTTACTTATGCTGGTCCAACGTCCTATTAAGACCGCACCTGAGTCACGATAATTCTCCATAAAACTCGGTTGTGGGCTGATTGTCTCCAGTTCATTGAATGTCCAACAATTCCTAGGTCTTGCTCCACTTGGTTTAACCACCTAGCTCGCTGCGCTCATCTGCGTCTTGTACCGATCGAATCCGAGGCAAACACTATTTTTTGCTGGATTCTCGTCCAAAATTCTTACACATGTCCCGCCCATTCTAGCGTTCACCTTTAGTTACTTTCTGGATATTGTGTTTGCCATAGAGTTGCGCCAGCTCGTGATTCGTCCTTTTCCTCCATACGCCGTTTTCACATACACCGTCAAAGATGGCCCTAAGCACGCGTCGTTCGAAAATTTCAAGTGCTTACAGGTCCTTTCCGAACATTTTCCACATCTCATGCTCGTATAGAACTACTGGTCGTATCAGCGTTTTGTACATGGTACACTTTGTACGGAGTTGAAGTTCACCAGACCTCAAGGTCTTGTGGATTCCATAGTAGGCACGACTTCCGGTAATAATGCGTCTCCGAATTTCTCTGCTGCAGTTGTTATCCGACGTATCCTACAAGCCGATGTACACAAACTCATCCATCACCTCGAACTCATCTCCGTCGATTGTCACAGTTCTCCTTATACGAGCTCTATCACGATCGGTTCCTCCAGCCAACCGATACTTAGTCTTCGACGCGTTTGCCTTCAATCCGACCCTTTCCGAATCACGGTTCAGCTTGGTGTACTGATCAGCTATCACCTGGAACGTTCTGCCGACAATGTCCACTTTGTCAGCGCATGAACTGGCCGGATATATTGAAAAACCCGCATGTTAAAGTCCGCACGTTTCATAACACCTTCTAGCGTAATGTTAAACAGGAGGCAGGAAATCTAAAATCTGTGATCTGGCAGGCAATTTTCAGCTGCGGGCAGAAAATGAAATACTCATAGGTTCATAAAACCGAATATCCTCAAAAGCGATTTTGCCCTTCATCCAAACACATGATGGTCCGGTGACCTTTTGGCCGGATCTTGCGAGTAGTCACTGCAGCCGGGAAGTACAAAAATGGTGCAATGATAACGGAGTCCAGTTTGTTCCGAAAACCCTCCATCCGTCCAATCGTCCCAGGGTCAGGTCCATTGAAAACTACAGGGATAGTTTTTAGATAAAACTAAAAGCAAAAGATACGGTCATCAAAATAGCAGCTCAGATGAAATATAGGTGAGACCATTGTGCGCTGATTGATGAGACGTTTTAAGGGACAATTTCAAGAATTCCTTTGAAACCGTGGCGAAAGCCGTTTTGATTTTTTTTCAAATAAAAAGGGTGTTTCGATCAAAATTTGGTCAACTTAAACTTGACGCTTTTTTTTTCATCCTGCATTAAAAAAATTTGCACACCCCTCATTTTGAAGATGTGTGCGTCTATTTTGATTTTGAGATTAGCACTTCAGTTATCAAAATTTCGTCGAAGGAAGAGAAGCAACGCATCAAAATTTTGCACGTGCATGGTGAAAATCCAAACTACTCTCACGACAAGTTGGCGAAATTGTTGAATGTAACTGAATCAACTGTTACCAAGGTGTTTAAGGTGTTCGGTGAACGTTTGTCGACAGCCAGGAAAGCTGGGTCGGGGGGAAATTGAAAGTCAGGGGCCGCAGTTGCGACAAAAAGTGTTGCCCGCTGTATCGAGCGGAGCCCCAACCTCTCCGTCCGAGATGTCGCAAAGAACCTGGGAGTGGCGCCTCCAACCGTGGATAGAGCTGAAAAACGAGCTGAACAGTCGACTTACAAGAAAGGGGTGACTCCAAATCGCGACGATAAACAAAACACGTCGGCCAATGCGCGATCGTGAAAGCTGTACACGACAATGCTGGCAAAGTTTAATTGCGTGGTACAGGACGATGAAACTTACGTCAAGGCAGACATTAAATAGCTTCCCGGACATGCAACCAGACGATATTTTAAACATTTTCAAGCACATTAAACTGTCAAAGTTCGCGAAGAAATATCTGGTGTGGCAGACAATCTGTACCTGTGGCTTGAAGGGCAACGTTTAAATTGCGACCGGAACCGTCAACCAGGAAATTTATCTGAGTGAGTGCCTACGAAAACGTCTACTGCCGTTCCTGAAGCGACACAATTTCTTTTTTGGCCGGATTTGGCATCTTGTCATTACGGGAAAAAAAAACCATGGAGTGATATACTGCCAACAACGTTCAAGCGGTGCCCAAGGACAAGAACCCTCCAAACATGCCAGAGCTCCGCCCAATCGAACAATATTGGGCCATCGTCAAGCGGAACCATAAGAAGTCTTAAAAACTGTTGTGAGCGAGAAACAGTTCAAGGCAAACTGGCGTATTGCGACGAACAAAATGGACAAGGAGAATGTACAAAATCTTATGGCAGGTGTTAAACGAATACTGGTAACTGTATCTGTCGATACGGAACACGGTTTTTTCATCGTCATTTTGTTTACCTTTTTTCTGAATATTCCTTGTGTTTAAAATCGGCGTTTATTTGTTAATCGTTTCGTCCATCGATTTGTGTCGTCGCGCTGGTGTCATTCTGTTATTTCGCAAACTCGAAGTGCATTTATTTTGATTATTAAGTGTAGTGTTAAGTGTGACGGTTGCAACGGTCCCCAGGCATTTTTTTCTCGAAGTGACATCTGGTTGTCATTAACGGCACTGTAAATTGCACACAACTCCCTGCCATAACAAACGACTTCAACCGCCTTGCGTGTTGCATATCCGCTGGTGCTTGTTATCTCGCATAAAAGCTTCAGAATGGCAATGTAGCTTCCTACAGTGCTCTGAACCGGTGAAACCCCTAAAATGTATTAAATGCCAGAGTTTGTGTGAAGAAGTTGCTCATCTTGATTGCGTCTCCTTATCCCGCGCAAACATTGATTTAATCAGCGAACAACCTAATCTCTTCTGGTTTTGCAACAGTTGCTCCGGGATTATGAACCCGAAACACGTTCGGGACGCTTTTGGGGCGTTAACGGAGGCATTACAAAATCTGAGCGAAACACATCGTTCAGCTCTTGAGGTAGTTAGAACAGAGTTAGAAAAAAAACAGGGAGCAAGTCGAAGTTCTGGCCATGAAAATTTCTGCTGTTCCTGCTGCTGCCCGTACTACCCCGCTGCACCCGGTATCTCCTTCGGTGAAAGCACAAACGATCGTTTGACGCAGCAGGATTAATTTCACCCGATCAGCCTAGTTTATCGCGCGGCACAAAAAAAGCTATCTGCGAACATTCCATCAGTTTCAACTGTTCCCCTAGAACCAGAAAAATGTTGGATATTTCTGCCTCGCATTGCAGTCAGTGCTACGGAGGATGATATTCTCGCTTTAGCCACTGAATGTATACCTTGCGACGAACCGATCGAAGTTAGAAAGTTAGTGAAGAAAGACGCTGATCTAACGGCTATGCGATTCATTTCGTTTAAAATTGGGGTCGACGAAAAGTACCGTGAGGTGGCTCTCAGTGCCGACACTTGGCCAGACGGGATCTTCTTTCGGGAATTCGTCAACTACCAAGACAAGAAATCCGGACAGGGGTTTCTAAAAACACCTCGTTTGAATTAAACCGCCGTCTTCATCCTACGTTGGATACCATAGCTTTCACGAAACCGGGATGCACACTGCAAGGCATTACGGGAGCTCTCAACCGCTCCGACCCAGTCGTGCCAATCGAAGTTCATTATCTATCTAGCATCTGTTCCTGCCATCCTAGCCATCCTGGTCCTGAGGTCGGAGTTAGGGGGAGGGTCTCCCAACCTGTACTTCCAGGCAAGTATGTGTGTTATCCAAGGTATTCTGCTCTTGATGCTTTCCCAATTTCCAGTGCCGCTTCCTCGCATGCTGATGCTTGCAGTAACTTGCCGCTATTATGCCCAATCAGCCCGCTACATACCCATCACCTTACATGTTTTGCTCATCATCAACACACATCGACTGCCACTTCAACCGGTCTGGGACGCACGTCACAAAGCAATGTGGAGGCCCTGGGCCCTCCTAGCCCAGCTGTGCCCACTACCGGTATCAGTGACGCTGTATTTGCCCGTTCTAGCCGTCAAAGTCGTCCCGGCCCTGGGTCTAGTGACGGGGACAGGGCTCTCCAAGCCGCCATCTAAGGCAAGAATCCTTCTTCTAATGAAGTCGCCCGGCCTGATGTTTTCCATTTCTAGATCGATACCGGCCGATTCCGTCGCCTCCTGATCGAAAGCCCTTCTGTACTACCAGAACGTAGGAGGCATTAACAGTTCGCTGTCAACGACAGCAGCCTCATCGATAAGCACACTCTTTCTTTGGATTGGATCGTGTCACAAATGGGACCCAGCGACAACATCGTCGTTGTGGGAGATTTCAACCTCAGCACGATTTCATGGCATGTCGATACCAACGGCTTCCACTATCCAGATACTTCATGTTCGTCATTCAGACCAGCATCTCTCTCCTTGCTTGATGCTTATTCTACCGCGAGACTTCGGCAAGTTAACGGCATTCCGAATAACAACAATCGTTTGCTGGATCTATGCTTCATTACTGAAGAACTGGATCAAAGATGTTCTGTCATTCACGCTCCGGCACCGCTTGTCAAAAGCTGCAGAAACCATTCCCCTCTGCTACTGACGCTGGGGTTAAATCCTGAGTACAGCTTCCATGACAACTTTGAAAATGTTTCTTATGACTTCAGCCATGCTGACTACGAGGGAACAACTTTCTCGCCGACGTGGACTGGAATACGACTCTTGCAAACGGGGATGCAAATTTTGCTGCTTCGACTATGTGCTGTATCCTGCTTTACGCCGTCGATCAATTCGTGCCTAAGAAAATCAACCGTAAGCCTCGCAAACCTGCCTGGTCTAATTCTGACCTCAAACACTTGACACAAGTTAAAAGGACTGCTTTGAGGAAACACAGCAGATATCGCACCGATTCCACGAGGGCAAACTACGCTCGCGCCAACGACGATTACAAAAACCTCAATAACAGCTTGTACAACGCCCATCAGTTTCCATTGCAGAGTCGTCTCAAAACGAACCCGAAAAGCTTCTGGTGGTTTGTGATCGAACAACGGAAAGAAACCGGCTTACCCTCTACTATGACTGATGGCACTCTTGAAGCTGACACTATCGTGGATATCGCCAGCTTGTTCCGTACGCAGTTCAGCAGTGTCTTCTGCGACGAAATTCTGGACGCCGAGAGCCTCGAAGCGGCTACTAGCAATGTTCCCCGCATGTCTGTATTTGGCTCTGCTTTCACTATTCATAGTGATATGGTGATTTCAGCCGGGAAGCAGATGCAAACTTCAACTGGATGCGGCCTAACGGTATTCCTTCAATTGTCCTGAAGCGTTGCCTTAACACGCTTGCTGCGAACCCTGGCTACTGTGTTCAATTTGTCTGTAACTTCCGGCGAGTGGTCAGTGAGTCATTTGTATTCCCAATACACAAAAAAGGATGCAAACGATCTGTCGCCAACTATCGTGGGATTGCTTCACTAAGTGCTGTATCCAAGTTATTCGAACTAATTGTTCTCCAAAGGCTGGTCAATGACTATTCACAGACTATTTCTCCAGACCAACACGGGTTTGTGCCCAAGCGCTCGACGGCGACCAATCTAACCGTATTTACATCGTTCATCATGCGCGAAATGAAACGCGGTCATCAAGTAGAAGCCATTTACACAGATCTATGTCCGTGAAGATTGCCGATTACGCCTCATCTAGCTTTCCGGTAACATCCGGCGTTCCTCAAGGTAGCCACCTTGGCCCATTCCTTTTCCTGCTATACATGCACGACGTGAACTTGGTCCTCAAATGCCTGAAATTATCCTACGCGGATGACCTGAAGCTGTACTGCGTTATAAAATGTCCGGAAGACGCCCACTTTCTTCAGCAGGAACTGCAAGTGTTCGATAACTGATGCCGGATTAACAGAATGTCCTTAAATGTATCCAAATGCTCAACTATCCTTCGGCCAAAAACGTGCGATGCATCTCCACGACTACATCCATCGAAGTACGCGCTTGAAACGAGAAACAACGGTCAAGGATCTGGGAGTAATGCTCGACTCCAAACTGTCGTTCAAGGTTCACATTTCGTATATTGTCTCCAAGGCTTCTTCTCAGCTAGGATTTATGTTCCGCTTCGCAAAAAACTTTAAGGACGTTTACTGTCTGAAGGCATTATACTGCTCTTTGGTTCGCCCTTTCTTGGAATAATGTACCATCGTTTGGTCCCCTTTCTACCAAAACGCAGTCCAGAGGATCGAAGCTGTTCAGCGAAGGTTTATACGCTTTGCTCTGAGACATCTTCGCTGGCAAGACCCTCGCAGATTGCCAAGTTATGAAAGTCGGTACAAGCTCATCAACCTGGATCTGTATGGTAGCCAAAGCGTGTTTCATTGGTGATCTGCTTTAAGGAAATGTTGATTGTCCCGCTCTACTGGATCTCTTGACCATCAACACTCGACGACGAAATCTCCGTTTACAACAGTTCTACCTGTTCCGGCATTCAAGGACCAACTACGGCAAGGACGAACCTGTGCAAAGCATGTGCCGCATTTTCAACATGTGTTTGATTTTAATGTATCCCGTGAGGTTAATAAGCGTTGTATCCGTATTTGTCTTTGTTAAGTTTTGTTAATTTTCGTATGTAATTTAATTTTTTTAAAGGGTCATTGGGATGTACATTTTTATCTGTTGACGAAGATTAAAAAAATAATTTTAAAAAAAATAATGAAAGACCCGGCAATTCGCATTCGGCCGGGAAGAAACTCAGGTGAATATTTCTCCTGTATTCTGAATTAACAGAACCTGAAAAAGGAAATGAATTTGACTTATTAATAACAACTTTGATCGACTCACACACATTACTGTTTGACCAAACTTTGATCGGAACACCCTTTATAAAGTAGAACCAATTATATTTAGTAAGCTTTTTGATGAAAATCATTTTCATATTCGTTAATTAAAATGTAAATCATGCCTTAAATTCTGACCAGGAAAAGTTAAAATAGAAAATGCAGTGAAACTTCATCGACGCCATCGGTCAGATAAGATTGTTTTTAATCGGGTAGTGACTATTACTGACTTCAAAACCTTATAATATCTAACTAGTTAGTCAACATGAGAAGTCATCCGATAGTTTCTGATAAGAAACGCACAATTGGATCTGTCACATTTCTAAATGATCTTAGCTTACCGCTGCCATAATCGAGCAAAAATACTGGCTTTGTGTCAAGAGTCAGATCTCGCATTCTGTATTCTTATCAGTGCACAGGAAAAATGAAGAATCAATTGCACTGATTTGATCAGAATCATGCATCTGGCATGGGACACAATCCATCAGATATAGTCCTTCCAAGAAAAGAACTTCACAACGAAGGTACGAAATCACATCCGATTGCGATATTGTCCCCACAGCAACAATCAACGATACAATTTCTTCGCTTTGTATCAAAATCATCCAGGAAAATCAATCATCTTCACAGAAGGCATTCTAAGAGCTACCTTACCCCCCCCCCCTCTACTGCACCTTCTCCTACCCCACGCATTCCGAATATGATTTATCGCTCTATTCCAAAAGGACCTTGCAATTCTTCCACGTGACCGGCGCTGCTTTATGCATCGACCCACAGCCTGGCGTCATCTCCACATGAATGCACCGCATTTACTATTTCGTTGCACTTCCATTCATATGGGTGGGGTGGTAACAAAAAGCTCCTAGCAGAATATGCTGCTTCACCAGTAGACCATCGATGCAGTCAGTGCTGAAGGAAACATATCCGATGGGGATGTGATATTTTACGGTTTGAAAATAAGATCCCTATTGGAAGAGTGACTTATGTATTAAAATTTCATTTATTCAGACTTTAATCTACAATTTCATTCAAATCAATCACACTGCCGCCGGATTCTTTACTCTGTTGGATCAGCTTTTCCAATCGATTTCTCACCGCCGAAAATGTGGGTCGTTCAGTGGGAATAGCATTCCAGCAGTTCAGCATTAGTTCGTACAAACCCAGACTACAGCTGGCCGGTTTCTCCATCCGATAACCAGCCTTCAGTTCCTGTAGTAACTTGCTAGTCGTCAGCAGGGGGTAGGGATTGCCACCGAGGGTGCAAATCTCGTACAGTACAACTCCGAACGACCACACATCGCTCTGAGACGTGTACACCTGGTGAGTCAGCGATTCCAGAGCAAGCCACTTGATCGGCAGCTTCCCGTTGGTTTTTTTGAGGTACAGATTATCCTGGTAGATGTCACGGCTCAACCCAAAGTCGGATATTTTGACGAAATTTCCATCCATCACCAGGATATTCCTAGCAGCCAAGTCACGGTGGACTACCCTATTGCGTGCCAGAAATTCCATGCCAAGTGATATCTGCCGGGCAAACTCGATCAACTTGTGGTTCGTTAGCGATTCTCCATCACCCTTGTTGTCTTCATCGAAGTAGCATTGATTGTCGTATTCCTGTGAGAGCTTTCGCTTGTTTTCAACCATTGTTTCCATGTCAAACTCAAATTCCTTTCTCGGGATCTCATAACCGTAGCCAGGATCCAATGTCTTGTCCAACTTGGATGGAGATCTGCAGCAAATGATCCCTTTCCACATCGATCGAAGGTAGTTCAGCATATTTCCGTCACTGCAGTACTCCGTCAACAGCATCATCTTGGTCACGTTTTTCGTATACTGTCCAACAACGCTCACTATATTCGGATGCTCTCCAACCGACTTCATGACCTCAATTTCCCGCCGAAACGCTTTAATTTCGGCCAAGCTAGGACACTCCTTCAACATCTTCACAGCCACATTGCGATCCGTTCCCGAAGGCGTCGAAAGTACACCCTTCCGCACCAAACCGAAAGCACCCTCGCCCAAAACGTCCTGAAGCTGAATTTGTTCCAAAGCAACCTCCATACCGTCGTTGATCGGTGCAATCAGGTCTCCGGGAAGCGCTTTTGACTGCACAGTGCCCTCCAGGTTCTCCATATTGATCTCGACGTCACTGCTAAGTTCCAGCCCTTTCCAGGCACGTGGTTTACCATATCGTTTCGCCCGTCCACAACGTCTGCAATAGTCAATCAGGATTTTGACGATCACTGCCAAACTTAACACGACAACCACCACCAGTGCGTCGACCCAGTGATTTCTTGTGATGGTTCTAGCTGGGACCGAACTAATTATGTTCTGCGAACTAGTTCGGTTGTTCGCGTAAGCTATGATATAAACTTCAAACTGCACGTCAAGCACGGGAAAGGATTCTACCAGGACACTCGTCACGTTACCAGTTGCGTTCAGATAAACCGAATGTGCCAAGTCCTCACTCATATCCGGGTTAAGATCGTACACGTGGATCTCATATAAATCCGGCTCAATTATCGGTTGACTCCAGCTGATGCTCAACTGATACTCCACGCCCGACAGATGGACGGCCTGAACGGAAACATTCGATACCGTTTCCGGGGCACACAACCGACTGTGATTGTGAACATCAAAACAACTGGGCGTTCGGAATGTTGTCCACTGTAGGCTGCTTTCGAGAGGTGGAACCATCGCTCGAACTGCCACGTCATACTCTGCGTCAAACTGCAGCGATTCAAGCGAAGCCTGATACGGCCCACCAAGTTGATGCACTTCAACTTGATCCGGTTCAAAGTGTGTTGAATGTGGCGAGTAATGTAGGACTGCGTATTGACAAACCTTATCCACGGTAGGTTTCCAAGCGATGACAGCATCCACTAACATTTCATCCAGCTGGTTTGCGTGGAAGCTGAGCACTTCCGTTTCTTCGATTGCCGCCGGGTGTAATCCGAAGGTAGAGTATCAAACGAAGCTAATTGATACACTAGCGCAAATTCAACACTGGACAGCAGGACAATTGCCGAAGCGTGGTAAGTTTGATTCGGTTGCAGATTCACAATCTCGACGGTTGGAGTATCACTGACCAGGATGGTCTCGATCCAAGCATTTCCGTAATGTTTCTTCACTTTCACGATATTGATTAATCCCATTCGGGAATCACTGTCCACACTCAGCACTAGCTTGGCACTGTCGCGGCACACCAACTCGATGGAGAAGTCCGATGCATTTTGCGCTACACGTAAGTCATGATTTTCCGAGGGTTCGGCACATTTATCAAAGCACTTCTGCAGCGGTTTCAACGCACAATTCACCATACAGGATCCGATTTCGTAGAGTTTTAAATCTGCATATTTTTGATTCAACAATAATTGCTCGCAGCTTACAACGCTGACCACGGTACAGATGAAAAGAGTTAAGGATATCTTGATTTCACAAGCCATGTTTGGGAATACTCCGTTTTCGACTAGCTTAACACTATTTCTGCATGGAAATCCATCGCATTCAGATTCTTTTAAGCAGATCGTATTCTGACAGGTATCAACCGTGGGTATGTTTCACTTACGTGTGTAGTCGGCTAAAGAAGACAATTTTTGCCTGGAAAATCAACGTCTAGTCAATCTTTATGTCGGCAAGTTGTCATTGAACAGATCGGATTAGTACCTGCGCTTAGGTAACAATACAGTCAAACAGATGTTATGCGGTAGGAATGAGTGCTAATTATGGGCTTAAGCGTTGTTTGTATACTCGATTATGAGTGTTCTCAAAAATTTTACAAGTGTACCTCTATAGTATGATGATAATGATAATGATGATGATGATGATGATGTAACTATGTACAGTGATGTGTAAGATAAGTAGAGAAGGTAAGTCAATCTAGTTGGCCATCAAATGCGAGGAGCCGGGTAAGAAAATTGACAGGTGACAAACTAGAAAGTGTTCATGGCGTATAAACTTTACGTTTCTTCCCCTCCTTAGTTTCGAGAGAAAACTGTACTAAATTGGTTGATGGCGCCTCAGCATGAATCAGGAAGTCAGTTGAAAGGTATTAGGTGTATTCATTACTATCGTTTCTAATACTTTTAAGATACCGCATTCTTGCAGTTTGCGTTGTCTTTTGTTATTGGATATGACCGTGATCGCGCGTTCCCATTGTATCGCTGCATGTGCTCACGAAAAGGTACCCATGGTTAGGGAAGTTGTTAACTCAAGTAACATTGTCAAAACCATCCAGCCTTATCGAGTTTTATTAAAGTTTTATGAGAGCCACTAGAAATTCATTTTCTTATACTATGGCACTAAGAGGTGCCAATAGGTTGCATATTTTAGTCAGGTTTGATGAGAACCTACACAGCTTGTTCTCAACGATCTTGAAACCTTGTTTTCTCTAATTCCTTTTACTCCTATGAAAGTTTTTATTTCGACTTTATTAACTCGTAAAATGCTGTTTTGAAATGCCTTTTTAGGATTCATTCATGTTATCTTATTATGGTCAGTTGAAACAGCATTTTAAAACCATTTTGCCTCCAGTAAATGCATAACACGGCAAAGTGGCATTGAGGGAACTCATGTGGTTTTAAAACGGCAAAAAACTTGACCAAGTAGTTCTACAGTAGTTATTGCAAAGGTAAATTGGCTTTTTGGAAAAACTGTGATTTTTTTCAATCGTTATAATGAATGATAAGAAGTCATTAAAATGTGGAAAACTAAATGAACCAAATTTTAAATGGATTGTCGATGTAGACTGATTTCGGCATTCTTTTAGATAAAATTTTTTTTGTTGGGAATAAAACCACTGCGTCCACTGAATTGAACTTTTGTGGTTTGAGAGAACCTTATCGAGATCCAAAAATGTTCAGGAAATTCAAGAATAATTTATCGAATTTATTTGATTGCATACATTTTGTTGTTGTTGAAAACTCGCATAATTTCCGAGGCACATTAATTTTCGGCTCTCTTCATTAGCATTAGCATTGACGTTTGCACACCTCGTGGATGGAGCTACGATGAGGAATAATTCGTTGAAGACATTGCATGCCACCATGAAACAAAACCAGTTACTGATACGTTTATGAAGACACTCTTCGATCGCTCACTTGGCCACGTCCAAGCAACCGTTGGTGATAATGAGGATTTGTTATCTACCTTAAGAATACACGGGGAGCTCACGTAGCCTTTAGGAGATTTCAAAGGAAAAAAACTAGAAGGGACAGCCCAATGGGGTTGTACGCAAAGTTGACGTAGGACTACGAAGCAATGTGCAATCTAGATCATTTGATTGTTTAAAGAGTGGCCGAAATTGGTTTCCTTCCAAATCGAATTCCCATACACTAAACGTTCGCACTACAATCTTTATTAGTAAGTGGAAGAAGGACGCGCCTTCACAGAATAGTACACTTACACACATACACATTCGCAATCTCTTTCATATACGCACACATACACATGGTGTGAAAGTAGTTTGCCTCCCCGCGGTGCACCCTGGAAACGTTAAACTTCCATTAGCGGCTACACGAACTACACTCAGTAGCAAAAAAATAGCCGAGCAAAATTTTGTTAGCAAAAAACTCCATGTTCAACCTCCTGTAACTTTGTCAATTATCCATATTTTTAGCTGAAAATTTCACAACATTATACAAAATGTATAAACCTTATGTGATCAAAATTTCATGTTGATAAAATTTATAAATTTGAAGTTATCATAACATATGTGAAAAAAGCCGAGGTGAATTCATCTTATTAAAACACATGATTTGTTACGAATGAAATATCCCAAACAACTAGTGTAATCCACGAAGAACTTTGCAAATATGGCATTCAGTATGAATTGATTTGTGTAAACTACGTTTACAGTGTTGTACAGTATTATTAATAAAATTCACCTCGGCTTTTTTTTTGCACCGATATTTCAGCAAGGCCAGCATCGGGTGAAAAAGGGGAATGCTCATGTTGGTACGTCAACTTTGACGCCAGCTGTAGTCCAAACCACTAGATGGAAACAGTTCAAATTTTGTCCACATTATTTTCTGTACTTTAATAAGCTATGGAGCAATTTGTAATATGCTACCTAAATTTTTCACAGAAATACGGATTTTTGTAATTGCTATGTCCAAAAATGACTTTTTTCACATATGTTATGATAACTCCAAATTTATGAATTCTATCAACATGAAATTTTAGTCACATAAGGTCTATACATTTTATAATGTTGTGAAATTTTCAGCTAAACATATTGATAATTGACAAATTTACAGGAGGTTGAACAACGCTGTTTTTGGAAGCAAAATTTTGCTCGGCTTTTTTTTTTGCTACTGAGTGTACAACGGAGGAAGCGTCATAAAGCGCGGGATCCGGCAGGAAACCGTAAGCAGTCGTGACAAGGGGAAACAGGTGCGATGTGGGGTAATGCCGCACTCCCAGACATTCTAACGTTCTAGCCAGGGCCAAGACCGGGGGCTTTTTTGATCGGAGACGGGACCATACGACGCGAGATTTGCCAGGTACAGTAAGTGGACGGGTAGGGAAATCGCGGATGATCTAGGTGGACCACTAGAGGTTTCGGGGAGGGCCAGGGCTCGAGGCACGGGTGAATTTTTAGTAGGTCGCCCTCATCCCCACACCCTGAGTTCTTCAGGAGTCTGTTTGCAGATTTTCCATTCGGTCTAAAAAAATACACTCACACATACATTCACATATTCCTTGTTTGCAAAGAGCATTATATTGAACCGAACGGTCAGAAAATGTATGTGCGTTTAAAGGGATTTCCTTTACTGTATAATATCCGTTACGGAGGCTAAAAATTGTCTAATAACAAAAATATTGAAAATACTAAGCTAAAAAGCTTTAATCCCGTATCCAATTCATAGAGGGAAACAAGCATCGATAATATCCACAAGCATCCACAAGGAAACAAGCATCGATAAATATCCATAACCACCACCTGAAGACTGCACGGGTAACGTTTATTCCACACACGTTCTTCATAATCCGACTAGTAGGACAACATTAAGTCCAGTTGATAGTAGTTATCGACTCTAGAAAGTCGATAGCTTCCAAGAGCGAAACAGGTGTACGATTCAAGAAGGTTAGGGCGGCATTTGCGAGATTAAGAAATATATGAAGGTCAAACCAGATAAGTCAACGCACCAAAATCCGAATTTTCAGCTAAAAAGTGTAATCTGTGCCGTTATACGTCAGCAAGACGTGGTGCGTAGCAGCGGAGAATACATAAAAGCTGCAGGTCTTCATCAACCGATGCCTGCAGTAGCCTGGTAGCCTCACAATTGGATCTCAAATGATGAGCTCCATCGTCGATGCCAACAGAAACCGATATCAGTGGAAATTCGAGAACGAAAGTGAAGGTGGGTCGGCCACACACTACGAAGTAGCGGAAACGAAATCTGCCAACAAGCGTTGGATTGGAACCCAGCAGAACATCGCAGCAGAGGCAGACCCAGGGGCACGTGGCGTCAGAGCCTCAATAAGGAAATAGAGGAAGTCGATCGAAATCCAACCTGGGCCCAGGTCAAAGCTAAAGCGATCAGCCGCTTAGGATGGAAGTCTTTTACGTTGGCGCTATGCAACGCTAGTAAGTAAATATGCATCCAAGCTGGCTAAACTGTTGTAGAATCAGCGTACCACGCGTGCTTGAAACCTTAACGACGACTCGAAAGCCTCGAAGTAAACGCCGGAATGGAACTCTCGGAGCTCGGAACATTGAGAAAATTATGAACTGGTTTTCAGCAGAAAAGTCTGCCCTTCATTCAGTCACAGGATGGTCCGGTGATGTTTTGGTCGTATCATGAGAGTTGTCACTACAGCCGTAAAGTACAACGATGGTATAATGATGTCCAGTTTGTTCCGAAACTCCTCAATCCACCCAATTGTCAATAGTTCAGCTGCGTGACAGCTTAGTTGTCAAGACTAGACCCTTTCCCAACGTCACCTCTACTATGACCAATGCTTTAGAAGTATTGGAACGTAGTATTTTTCAAACATATCTAATCTTTCTAATTTCTCTATCGCTAATATACATGCTTGTCATCGTCGGTCTCAAGTAACACTTTTCTGTGACTATGTGCTTCATTTCAAACAGTCGGCTTATTACCTTCATCAAAACATTCAGCCCTTTTGAAAATGGTGCAATTACATTCTTTTACTATACCATGAGTAAAACGGGTATTTTAGTCATTTATTCCATGGAAAAAATGGGTAAACAAGAATCTAAGTTGCAACGAAAATGAAAATTCTACTTCTAGTCGTTTTCCTTACATTGAAAGAAAGAAGGCGGCAAAGAGTGGCTTGCGACATAACCCGCCAGTATCACACCTGATGTTAGTGCCTTTATTTAAACGTTCTACGACATTTTCGAAAAACTTAACATGCGAGATTTAATAGACATGATTAATAGTAAAAATGTCAAATAGAAATAAATCAAAACGCAGCAAAAATGACAAGAGAAATTGTTCACGTGTCACTTCGCGTCCCGCACACTGCGATCGCAAATTAATTTTCGGCTCTTATCGTGCCAATATTCACCATAAACTTGAATGCGTTTATGATTTGGCATTCTCGCAACACTACACTGAAAGTTAATTTTAGTTTATATTACAAGTCGAAGGTAGGGCTAACGAATTTTTTTCGTTGTTTTCTACAACGGAACTAATTTGTTGTTTTTATGAAGATTCATTCGTAATTAATGACACACGCACAACTGTCAGAAGCCCGAAATATTTGTTGAGACAGAAACAACATTCGTACATTGTACGAAAACAATGCAAACAGCTGCAATTATTTTGTTACAAATAACAAAACGTCTCTCTTATGGTTGCCTGAATTACTGAGAGACTTACTTTATCGACTCGAAATGTAATTAACAAAAAAAAAGCGTAACCACGTGGAGTTGTCCAGCATTTTTTTTAAAATATTTTCTGGGATTCGAACCTAAATATTTGAAAAGTGCTGATACTGAATCCGTGGCCATGTTGTCACGTGAGAAAATAGATTAATGAGTTTGAAGTTAGAAGAAAAAAAAGTAATGAGGTTGAAGTTATAACTCTCGACAGGGCTTTAATTTTTATTTTGGGATCGATAAATTATTCCCGCCGATCCCAGCAGCAACACAATATTGCATGATTACGATAAAAGAGAAGCAGCGATTGTCTGATCTTCAGGAAATTCATTTCGTGCATTTTGCAAAAAATTACACCAAGCATTTTACCCGATTAAAAGCAATATGAATGTTTCATTCAATATACGAGACATTTGCTCTAAGTACATAATCCTTGTTTACAAAACGCTTGAAAGTTACTCTACGAAAATAAATTTTCAGTGTAGAACTTTTTTCTCAGATATTATTTACTGATAAATTAATCTGAAGAGCAGAAAATCGAACAAAGCAGAACATCAAAAACTAACCTCGATATCACAACTGTGGCCATTTGGCCATATGCTGGTTTTCATGGCAGCCAATAGGTTTTATGAAGGTTCTCAAGTGGTCATAACATCTTTCAGTAGGACATTTCCAAAATCTGTTTGGTCTTACAATGGTTTTATTAACTTGTTTTCACAACCATTTATAGAGTGGGTCACTTTGGACAAATTTTCGCTTTTAATTTATATAATTGAACCAACCAACAGACTTCAATTAGCCCCAATGTTTCTTTGTTAATATAAATCTAAAATACTGGTCAAATTTTAAAACATAAAACGGCTATCCACGATTAATTGTGCCGGAGTAAATCTGACTAAAACAGCGCCGAAGTGTCTGACGTGGTACATTGAAATCGAACACTGAGGCAGCCCTGTGGAAGACACTTTGAAGTCCGTCCACTCATTTCGTGATTTGTGCGACGAAAAGGTAGACTCAGCATCGAATTGTTCCATAATGCACACGGTCGTGCATTCAAGTTAATTTTCTCGAGTATGGTTGGGATAACCACTCTTCCTTGCAAGGTATCGGCGATAAATAAAGCTCTGGCAGTGTCTATTCGTGTCAAAAGAGGCTCCTGATGAATCAGAAGGCATCGATTCTCGTCGCTAGGTAAACGGGAAGGATCTCTCCTATCACAGAAAAAAATAATTAATTTTAACAAGCGCGTAAAATTTTCCCTCGTGTAATTCCAAGCCAAAGGCGCGTAAACAACGATATTGTTTGCAATCTTTCATACAACTGGCTAGATTTAGGCGTTATTTGGCTTAAATTTACATGAAATATCCCATTATTTTCTGTCAAATCTAGCATTCCCTTTATGTGCATTGGATAACTCAGAAAATTCAGTGTTTATTTTTATCTGTGTATAGGTAATAACCCAAGCAAAAAACGCAGGAATCGGCGTTGGGCGGATTCAAATCTCTCAACACCATAGTTGTAGCTTGGATTCCAAACTGCAGAGCAAAATTCAAGTACTGATCGGACCAATGAGGAGTATAATGACTTTAGGCAATAAACGTCGGTAAAATGTTTGGTGATTCTAAGGATAAAACCTAACCTAAGTCCTTTTTTCGAGAAAAGGGGATAACTGAGCATTTTTTTGGGTTCTCTTCCATTCGGTTGACGATGCACCAGTCGGCAAATGCATGAAGCTGACGATGAAGAGTGTGACAATCAGCAATGGAACAGATACGAAGGAAGAGTGTGATATCATCAGCATAAGATAATCAAGGTCTCACGATGATAAGATTAAAATCGTTGAAGTAGAGCATGAAGGTCAACGGTCCAAGATGGCTACCCTTAGGTAATCCCGATGTCACTGGATAAGTATCAGGACGGCAATCACCACACAGATAAAAGAAACATTGAATTTTCTGCATCTAATGCACATGAAGAGAATGCGAGCGAAAATAGGATACGTAAATTGCCGATAACCCAACGCTGTACGAGATTGCAAACATTGTTGTAATTTTTTCTGTGTATAGCAACCATGAGTTGCATTGTAATAGGACGCCATTGATCCCGAGTCGGCCTAGCTTAGCAATAGCAATAGCAGGGTTCAGTTTGTCAAAGGCAGCTGACAAATCAGTTTAAATGGCATCTGTTTGAGCCCGGTCATTCATGCTATCAAACACATACGACGTGAGACAGAGCCAATTGGTGTAACGACCTGCCACGAAACCATGCTGATGATCACTCAAGAAATGCTCGCAGTAAGAGAGTAGCGGATCTATCAGGACAAGTTCAAATAGTTTCGATAGCACGCTCAGTGATACAATGCCGTGATAGTTGTTAACGTCTCGCTTGCTACCTTTCTTATGAACAGGAAACATGTGAGCAGATTTCCAGCATGAAGGAAAAGTACTACTATGAACTGACAATTGGAACACATGGCTTAGCGGTGTAAATAAGGAGTCGATGTTCTTCTTGAGAAAGATGGACGGGAATTCATCGGGCCCTGGACATCAGGAAGATTTCAGTTTGGAAGCGTCGATATCGCCCAAAGTGTCACCATGCATGAGAACGTTGCTTTCTGCAAGGTTAACGTATTCTTCGGTTAGGCTCTCATCGGTGAAAACCTTGGAGAGCTTTTGAGAGAAGAGTCGGCAGATCTCCTGAGTCGATGAAGCAACTTCAGCATCGAGCACCATGGACGATGGAAGACCGGAGTCGTTTCGACAAAGTGACAAAGTACTTGCCGCAACTTTGACATTAGAAGTATCGAGGATGGTTGCCAAGTCAATACTGGAAAGCATGTCAGCAATAGCGCGGTAATCTGCTTTCCGAAAATCGTAGGAAACAACGTCCGGTGTAATGTCATGAAGCAACTTGCTCTCGAAAGCCATAGCCAAAGGAGGGTGATGTGGAGTCTGCTTCACTAGCGGAACAGGTGCACAAAAGATAGGCGGAGCAACGTCCACACGCTAAAAAAAAAAGTACCCAGCGGAGCAGTTAAGTGTGGGAAGCCAACTTTCGGTATGATCATGTTTACATACAGTTGGGTACAAGTTACTTACTTTTCGGTAAAATTTTACCCAAAACTAAGTTATTTGCACCCAACGGTAGGTAAACATGATTATACCCAAAGTTGGCCTCCCACACTTACCGGTTGTTCTCGTGTCTCACGTGATTGATTCGCGATAACGCATAAGTACTGTAGCTGTCAAGAAGGGCGGTAGCTCCTGCATGAAACGTAGAACATCCAGGATCCGGAAAAAGGAAACCACTGTGGGATGGTTTTCACGAAATACCTGGTAGATTATGGTCGCCAAAAATTACGACCTCGTCAATTGTAGCAGCACTTTACAAGATAGCTTGGACAGAGCGACAATGAGTGTTAATATACACTGAAAAATGTACGATCGGTCAACTCAACAGCTACCCACACACTTAGAATTTTATGCCGAGTCTCGGTTTTCTGAAACCGAGATCCGCACAGCCGACCTCTCGGTTTCGATCTCGGCTTTATTATGTTAGCCGATAATCTCGGTTTGGGTCAAACTAAAAACTCATTTCGTTAGCTGGGAAACTCGGCTTGAGCAAACTGATGTATCGGTTGAAATTCAAAACAAACAAAAATTAGGGTTACCGAGATTTAGGCTAAATTGTGTGTAAATACTCAAAATTTTGGGTAAGATTTTCATCGAAATATTAAATATTTCATGCATATAGGCTTATAACCTGCATGGATGGTTTTTTGCGCCAAATCCGCTGGCGGGCTGTTACAATAAGGCGTGAAGTACAGCGAGCTAGATGAACGCGCCAGGTAGGCCAAGGAGAGCGCAACCTAGGATGGAGAGAAGCAGTCACGAACCCGGTGAATCGGCGTAGAATTGTTGAAGAGGTTTTATCAATATAATTCAAGCTAAGTAAACATTGAGAGATTCTCTTCGCCGACTTTCCCTTTGGTCAATAGCTTGTCTATTAAACGATTTGCTGATGTATTCGACGTTTTGGATCCCTAATCAGACTTTATTCTACAGTACTGTATATTATAAATAGTTGAACATGTTTTTACCTAGCCGTAGGAACGCAAGGAGAAAGTCGACAAAGAGAGTCTCCCAATGTTACTTAGGACCTAATGCATTGTTTTGCTTGAATTGGTCTACATCTGTATGTGGCAATGCCAATAAATGTATGTTTTTTTTCACCGCTCCGGAAACAACATATGACTTACTCCACTTGCGAATGAAAACAATATGGCGCATGGCGGTTGACAGATAAAAAGCCGAACCTCGGCTTACACCACTGCTCAACCGATATTTCGGCATGATATACAGCTGAGTTCGGTCAAATTTTGGTTAACGTTTGTGCTCGGCTGCTACTGATGCCGAGAATCGGTTTAATAACGAAGATACCTGATATTTCAGTTGCAAGTGATGCTGAGACTCGGCATCGTTCAATTTTTTGGCGCGTTATCAGTTAAATACAAAAACGCCGAGTGAATTCAGATAAATGTTTAACCGAGCCCGTGAATAAGGTTAAAGTTTGCAGACCTGTTCAACGCTGCTCCTAAAACCATTCTCAATTGCTCTGACTTTCAACACGGAACAGACTGCCAAGAGGACACCACCTCCCGTCGATTTTTGGCTGTTAACAGAGTTACAATCACATCGGAAAACATCGTATTCGGATCCGAACACTTGACTGGAAAGTGTACGGAAAGCCAAGTCTTGGTGAGAGCAACAACATCATAGCAGCAGTCCGAAACATATAAACGATAGTCTTCAACAATTAAGTTCATACCACCTGCGTTCTGGTAGTAAATAGTGACGTTTTGGTAACAGTGACGTTTTGGTGAGAAAATTTGCCAAAGACAGCAAATCTCTAGCGCTTGATTTAGAAAAGATAGACTGCAGTGCCATCTTTGTGGCATGATGTGGAACTAATATGATAATGTCAAAAGACGACGAATGACATACTGAGAAACTTTGCAGAAGACGGCAAATCTCTAGCGTTTAATTTAGAAAAGATAGACTGCAGCGCCATCTCTGCGGAATGATTTGGAACATATATGATATTGTCAAAAGACGACGACTGACATACTGAGAAACTTTGCCAAAGACGGCAAATCTCTAGCACTTAATTTAGAAAAGATAGACTGCTGCGCCATCTCTGCGGCATGATGTGGAACTAATATGATAATGTCAAAAGACGACGAATGACATACTGAGAAACTTTGTCAAAGACGGCATATCTTTAGCGCTTAACTTAGAAAAGATAGACTGCAGCGCCATCTCTGCGGCATGATTTGGAACTAATATGATTATGTCAAAAGACGACCAATGATACACTGAGAAATTTTGCCGAAGACAAAAACTCTCTATAACTACTCTGGACTGCTTTGCTCACACATTGAATTAACAACCTCTATCCGTTTGTAGCAGATTCCCGGTGGCCAATGTTACTTGAACCATGTTTTTCCACCACCAATACATTTGTATGACCATATCCTTTCAATATGAATATGAAATATAATTTTTATTTCCTTGACTTTTTTTACGTTGTTTTTTTAAATAACGCGGTTTTTTTACGCGGACCGCGTAAAAAAAATCTTCAGTGTATTGGAGTCAAGTCTTACGCATGGCGCAACTTCAATGAACGCTTTATGTTCCGCTTTTTTATTTCAAACAAATTAGGCTGCAATTTTGTGAATTTTAATATTTCACGAAATTCTTCATCTTTGCATTGTTTTTTTTTCATATCAGTTTAAGGTGGTTGTACAAAATAAGTGACACATAAGACATTAGGGTCTATTACACGTAAAATAATCCACACATATTTATTGGCAAAAATCCATTGAAAATTCCACATAATATTGATGTGTTCACACATAAGCAGCACCCTCTGAGAAACACAAATGAAGTTTATGTGAAAAATGAAAAGTATGTGTGTTCACACAAAGTGGTTATGTGTACACATAGGAAGTATGTGTGGTAACAAATAGATACCATTTGATGATTATATTGCAAAAAATCATAGATGGGACACATAGATATTATCATTGCTTTTTTATCAGTGTAGGGACCCGGGTTTTAACCCTTCGTAAAATTTCGGAATTTTAGCTTAGCGTCAATGCATATGCACTATTTGAATGGTTCTAGTCTCAAAAATGCATTGAAATAAACAATTATTTGTTTGCTTTAACAATGTCCCCCACCAGTTGTCCTTACCCCAGTGGGTAAGGAAAGGTCCATTAATTATGTCACACAGTAAGGGGGGTTGTAGGGAAACGTGACGATCCAGACAAAAAAAATGAAAGTCCATACAAAAAACGTGACATGGAGGGGGGGAGGGGGGGGTGTATAAAAAGTCAGTTTTTGCGTGACGTAATTAACGAACGAGTCATATTTTGATACTCTGAGAAAAATTCTATCGTTATACCGACAACTAAATCATGGTCAAGATGACTTTTGCATAAGATAGTTACAATAACCATGAAAATGGACGAATTCACCACTTTCATGGTATTCTTGACTATGATCATGGTAACAAGGACTATTCCGAAATTATGGTAAATTTTGAATCAACTATTTTTAATGGTCGTTTTGACCATGATCATAGTCGGTTCAAAACAACTATACTGCAATAGTCATCCTAACACCCAATAATGGTCGAATCGACTATCAAAATTGTCTCTGTGCATTATCACCGCAGGGATGGCGCTGCAGTCTATATTTGTCGAATGAAGCTTTAGAGAGTTGCCGTCTTCGGTAAAGTTGTTCACAATGTAAAATGTTGCCACTTGACATTGTCAGATTCGTACCACCAAGAACGTGCTGCAGCCTATCTCTGCCAAATGAGGCTCTTGAAAGTTGTGTTTTCTGAATAATTAACAAAACGGATTTACCTCCCATTGTCATCTCACGGCGTGTCCTACGGACCGATGTATAACTGAATGGACCTGACCGTCACTCTCACTTCCAACTGACGTCAGTCCCATGGAAGTCACTGGAAAGAAAGACACTTTTCCAATCGCAATGTTGCCATCCATCTCAAATATTAGGGTTCATCAACGATTATTTAATCTTTTGCTTCATTTTCAACTTTAAATGCATAAGCAGTATTAAACTTCAATTACATATACAGTGAAATATTTTTACCACCCATGGAATTTTGGAAATAACTTAATTTTAAAGAGTTTTAATCATATAAGACATGAGCTATGAAAAGATTCCTCAGTTTGAGCATTTGAAAAAATTGAACACACTACTAGAGGGTGTTCCGATCAAAAGTTGGTCAAACAGTAATGTGTGTGAGTCGATCAAAGTTTTTATTAATAAATCATTTTTTTTTTCTTTTTCAAGTTCAGTTAATACAGAATACAGGAGAAATCTTCAGCTTTTCTGGCTGTCGACATACGTTCACCGAACACTTTTAATACGTTGGTAACAGTTGATTTAGCCACATTCAACAATTTCGCCAACTTGGCGTGCTTATCTCAAAATCAAAATAGAGGCATGATGCTAAACGCACACATCTTCAAAATGAGGGGTCGAGTTTAGGTCGAAAAAGTTTTGTTCGAAACACCCTTTAATTGTCAATTAGTTCGAAGAATTGTCTAAAAGAGTTGACCTGGACTGATGTGCTCGCTCTAACTGAAAAAAAATCGTAAAACGATTTCTTACGAATCGATAATTCGCACTCAAAGTTTTCTTGAATCGATTTTCAGCAAAATCGAATTTTATTAGTAAGAATGTAAACATGTTGTACCATGAAATAAAGTGGAGAGTATTAGCTGTCATATAATTGAAACGTTTCATCGATCTGGGAAATAATTCAAAATCTACATTGCAAGAAATATGTCCGAAATTTAACGTGGACAGGCTTTGTACGTATTTAAGCCCTTATTTTGCCTTACCACCGTAAACATTGCCCACATCCAGACAACACGCGATCTTTTTTTTCCAGCTCAGCAGAGCAGGTCCAGATTTTCATCCACTGTTATTGTTGGTTGTTTTTAAAGAGGTACTTTAACTTCTGGGGTCATTCGTCCCTAAAATACCAACCTCCGTTCTTGTTTGGGTCACGTTAAAATTTCGTGGCTAGCACGAGATACTCTCAGAGTTACCGGAAGTGAAACTAAGAAAGAAACGTGACTCAATTTGCAAAGGATGGCCCATACCAATATATAACACTGATTTGTTCAACTGTCCTTTATTTATGTATACATTTTAATTGAACGCAGTTGAAGTTGTCCAAGTGGTTTCTAACTTCCTTGATACCACACTTTATTTGAATGCATTGATTCCAGGAACAACACTAATCCCACACTCCAGCTAATTGTTTTCATCGAGTGACACACGTCCACACCATTCCGTCTTCCCGGATGGAAAATCCCGGAAGCTAACATCATCCAAACAAATTGGTCAGCGGTCTAACAAGCTTCTACTGCGCCTAGCCATCATGCCATATAAGACTAGATAATCAAAGTCCACGGGCTAGCAGTTTTGTTTACATTCCTCTCTTGAACATAAGCATGCATCAGGCCACAATAAGTGTGAACAATACAAAAACATAAACACTCCATCGCGTATCCATTGATGATCGCTCAATGTTGGTTTGTTTATTTTCTGGATGTCAGCTCAGCGCGTCTGTTTTTTAAGTGTCTATGGTTATGCGAGAGAA
>JASCZW010008740.1:0-47888 GCA_034211315.2 Aedes japonicus | reverse complement strand
AACACAAATTCTAACCAAACATGAGAACTATCCCTACCACTATACAAATTTATATGCAGGGGTTTTTGGGTCCGGGAAAGGATCTTATTATAATCTCGACACCCCTCCCACCTTTAGATAGGGGCTCCTATGCAAATGAAAACTATTTTCTGCATAACTCAAGAACTAATCAAACAAATGGAACCAAATATGGCATGTGGAGGTTTTGTAGCCAAGAAATGTTTCTACGGTGGTTTGAGACCTAAAGCGAAAGAAACCAAATTTAGCATGTGTGAGGTTTTTGAAGGAGAGAAATGTTTCTATGATGGTTTCAGATTCCTCTTCGCCCTGAAAGAGAGGGCTCCTATACAAATGAAATACAATATTCTGTATAACTCGAGAACTAATCAAGCAAATTGAATCAAATCTGGCATGTGGAGGTTTTTGTAGATGAATACTGTTTCAATGATTGGGAAACTAGAGAATTTAAAATCTAACACTTCATTTGATCACTTTTTAAAAATAAAAATTAAACCTTGAAACACTTTTTAAATTTTCGTTAGAATTTCAGGAAAATTCATTTAATTCCACTATGAGCTTATCTTTGACAGATAGGCCTATTTCGTCTGCTACTTACAGACTTCTTCAGTGTCGAGTGCTCGACTTGGAAATAGGAAATAGGCCTATCTGTCAAAAGATAAGCTCATAGTGGAATTAAATGGAATTTGCTCGCGAATTCTAGCGAAAATTTAAAAAAGTGTTTCAAGGTTTATTTTTTTATTTTTTAAAAAGTGATCAAATGAAGTGTTAAATTTTAAATTCTCCTAGTTTCCCAATCACAATCGTTCTACTAATACGCTCAAAAAAGTTTTTTTTTTAAATAGTGTTTAAAAAAAAAAAGTGACTGTTTCAATGCTAATTTGAGACCTCTCCCTTTTCTGAAGGGAGGGGGGGGGGGCTCGCATACAAATGAAACACAAATTTATGCATAACTCGAGAACTAATCAAGAAAATGGAACCAAATTTGGCATATGGAGCTTTTGAAGGAGAAAAATGTTTCTATGATGATTTGAGACCCCTCCGTCTTCTAAAAGTGGAGAGAGGGATCTCCCATATAAATGAAACACAAATTTTTGCATAACTCGAGAACTAATGCAGCAAATGGAATCAAATTTGGCATATGGAGGTTTTTGAAGGAGAGAAATGTTTTTATGGTGATTGAGACTCTTCCGCCGTTTGAAGGGGGGGGGAGCTCTCAAACAAATGAAACACAAATTTCTGCACAACTCGAGAACTAATAAAGGAAATCGAATCAAATTTGGCATGTGGAATTTATTAAGGGAGAGATATATTCCTATGGTGGTTTAGGACCACTATGCCCTCTTAATGAGGGGGGTCCCATAGAAATGAAACGTAATTTTCTGCATAACTCGAGAACTAATAAAGCAAATGGAATCAAAAATGGTATGCGGGGTTTTTTGAATGCAAGAAATATTTCTATGGTGAATTCAAACACAAATTTCAACCAATCCTGAGAATTATCCAGGTAACTAAGCCACAAACTGTGTATTGTCTGGGTAAGAAGAATGTTCTGATAGAAGTTCGAACTCCTTATTACTCGAAAAACAACTCATTAAAAAAAGCGTCAGTTCTATGTAGTGTTCATTTATTTAGTTGCAGGCGTAGCAACGCTCGCACCAGGATCAGCTAGTCTATATAATAAAAATGAGTTGGGGTTTCCTTTGTCTCGAATTAACTCGCGAGCGGAAGAACCGTTTGGCATGAAAATTTGTACGCAGGAGTTTTTGAGGTCGGGGAACGTTTTTAAGATAGTAAGAGACCCCTCCCTCCTCTGAAAGGGGGGGCTCCCATACAAATGAAACACATTTTCTGTATAACTCGACAACTGATCAAGCAATGGAACCCAAATTTAGCATGCGGAAGTTTTTGGAGGCAAAAAATGTTTCTATGGTAGTTGAAGACTCCTCCCCTCTCTAGAAAGGGAGGCTCCCATACAAATAAAACAGAAGTTTCTGCATATATCAAGAATTAATCAAGCAAATGGAACCAAATTTGGCAAGTGGGGTTTTCTGATGGCGAAAAATGTTTGGATGGTAGTTTGAGACCCCTCCCCTCTATTAGAAGGGGTGTTGTCATACAAATGAAACTGAAATTTCTTCATAACTCTAGATCTAATAAAGCAAATGGAACCAAATTTGGCTTGCGGGCATTTAAAGGCAATAAATGTTTCGAGACCCGCTATTCCTCTCTGGTAGGGGAGGGGAGGGCTCCCATACAAATGAAACACAGGTTTCTGCATAACTCTAAAACTAATGAAGTAAATGGAACCATATTTGACAGGTAGATGTTTTTGAAGGCAAGAAATGTTTATATTGTGGTGTGAGACTTCTCCGCTCTCTGTAAGAGGGGGGCTCTCATACTAATGAAACACAAATTTGTGCATAACTCGAGAACTAATCAAGCATATGGAACCAAATTTGGCATGAGGAGGTTTTTGGAGGAGAGAAATGTTTCTAAGGTGGTTTGAGACTCCTCCGCCTTCTGGAAGGGGAGATTTCCATAAAAATGAAACATAAATTTTAGCATAACTCGGGAGCCAATGAAGCAAATGAAACCAAATTTGGCATGTTGAGGTTTTTGGAGGCAAGAAATGTTTCTATGGCACTTCACCACCCCTCCTCACTTCAAATGGGGGAGGGGGCTCCCATACAAATAAAAAGCAAATTTCTGCATAACTCGAAAACTAATCAAGTGAATGAAACCTTTTTAGCATATGGGGGTTTTTGGAGGCTAGATTTCTATACACATAAAAATGAATTTCTGTCTGTCTGTGTGCCTATCAGACCCTTATAGACTCGGAAATTTCTGAACCGACCAACGTGAAAATTTATATGAAGGGGTTTTTGGGGCTGGGGAAGGTTCTTATGATTGTTTGAGACCCCTACTCTCTCAGGAAGGGGCGATCTCATACAAATGAGACACACATTTCTTCATAACCCGAGAACTATCAAGCAAATCGAATCAAATTTGACATGTGGGGGGTTTTGAAGGCAAGAATATTTATATGGTAGTTCAAGACCCCTCCCCTCTCTGAGGGGGGGGGGGGCTTTAAACAAATTAAACTCAAATTTTTATTATAATCGATGAGCCCGTGCGATGGTTCGAGAACTCATCAAGCAAATGGAACCAAATTCTGGAATGTGGGGGGTTTGAAGGCACTGATTGTATGGTGGTTTGAGAAACCACCCCCTCTGGGAGAAACCCCCCCCTCTGGGAGGGCTCCCTTACAACAGCTTACTTAAACAAAAAACGTGTGTTTCTCGGATAAGAAGCATGTTTTGATAGAAGTTTGAACCCCTGCTTAGTCAAGAAAAAAAAACTCATTTTGAATAAAAACCATAAGCGTGCCAGTTCTATTGAATTTTCCTTCATTTAGTTGCAAGTGTAGCAGCGCACACACCAGGTTCAGCTAGTAATAAATAAAAATGAGTTGGGGTTCCTATGTCACGATTTAACAGGCAAGCGGAAGGACCGTTTTGGCATGAAAATTTGCATGCAGGGGTTTTGAGGCTGGGCAATATTTTAAGATAGTAAGAGACCCCTCCCTCTTCTGAAAGGGGGGCTCCCATACAAATGAAACACATTTTTCTGCACAACTCGAGAACTGACTGGCCAAAGGAACCCAAATTTAGCATGCGGATGTTTTTGCAGGCAAAAATGTTTTTATGGAAGTTTGAGACCCCTCCCCTCTCTAGAAAGGGAGGCTCCCATACAAATAAAACAGAAGTTTCTGCATATATCAAAAACTAATCAAGCAAATGGAACCAAATTTGGCATGTGGGGTTTTCTGGTGGCGAACCATGTTTCTATGGTAGTTTGAGACCCCTCCCTCTCCTAGAAGGGATGCTGTCAAACAAATGAAACTGAAATTTCTTAATAATAACCCTAGATCTAATAAAGCAAATGGAACCAAATTTGACTTGCGGAGATTTTAAAGGCAATAAATGTTTCTACGGTAGTTTGAGACTCCTTCTCCCTCTCTGGTGGGGGGGGGGGCTCCATACAAATGAAATACAAGTTATTGCATAACTCTAGAACTAATCAAGTAAATAGGAACCAAATTTGACAGCTAGAGGTTTTTGAAGGCAAGAAATGTTTTTAAATTAACTCGAGACCCTCCGGCCTCTGTAGAGAGGGGGGCTCTCATACTCAATGAAACACAAATTTGTGCAAACTCATGAGCTAATCAAGCATAATGAACCATATTTGGCATGTGGAGGTTTTTGGAGGAGAGAAATTCTATGGAAGTTTGAGACTCCTCCGCCATCTGGAAGGGGGAGAGCCCCTCTCTTCCATACAAAAACAACACCAATTTTTGCCTAACTCGATAACTAACCAAGTAAATGGAACCAAATTTGGCATATGGAGGTTTTCGAAGGCGAAAAATGTTTCTATTGTGGTTTGAGACTCCTCTGCTCTGCGAACTTTTACAGCAACGGACCTGTAGCAGCAGCAACAGTGAAGCAACATTATCAAAGCTGAAAACTTCGCTCAAGTCACAACATTAACCAGTTGGTTTACGTAATTTTGCGTCTTCTTTGTGCGTTGCGTCACACACACATACACACATACACACATACACATACACACACACACACACACACACACACACACACACATTTTCCTTTCCCGTTAAACTGATTCGATTGGTATATGATATGACAAGAAAATCATTCCTTTTGCCGAATTAACTGCCTTTATAGGACAAAATATTTATTTACATGGTTAAATTTGTTATTTTATACAATTAAAGTGATTTAAAAGCCACTACAGATATAAAAAACAAAACAAAATTGTGATTCGATAGGACGTACGATTCGATAGTACGTACACTAAACGAAGCGTAGGTGTACGTACTATCGAGGTATACCTGTATTTGCAAACACATAGTACGTGAACTGAAAGTAAAAACTTCCATCTACAAGATCTATGCAAAATTGTTTATCCCCTTTGGTCCCCTTTAGAGAAAAAAATCTTTTTAAATTTGGTAGTTTTGCATTTTTTATGCATAATTTTCGATCAGTAGCATCAAAAATTATCACCAAAGACCATAACAACTCGAGTTTTTATGAAAATGTTTATATTTTCATATAATTCCATCTCCGTTAATTTATTAACATTCATATCACAGACAAACAGACATAACACATCGAACATTTTTCACTACAAATCATGGTCACTAACACACCTGCGCCATCTGTTGAGCACACTGTGATGGATGATAAAGCTGAACAGATGGCAGTAGTGTGTTAACCCACAGCCCACCCACAGCCACCCAGACGGCAAATATCGTCCAAGCGTAGTTTCGGAGAATTTGACTAATTTTTTATAAGACTTGTGGCTTCACAGCTCCCCGGACCTCAATACCCTGGACTTTTATGTGTTTTCGTACATGCTAGCATTATGGACAAGCAAGTTAAGAGGCTTATTTCCAAGATCTGGGACGAGATGCCCATGGAGCAGGTGCATGTAGCATGTCATGTGTGATTCTTTTGAGAAACGTCTCAATCTCGTCATACAGCACAAAAGGGGGGTGCTCCCAGCAAATATGTCGTAAAGGTTCTCAATACACATGATTTCAATAAAAATTGATTCAGGAAAGAATATCTTGTATTTTAATTTATTTTAACACATTTTCAAAGTGAATTTGAACTTATTGACCACCCTTTAAGTCTTGTGAAACTCATTTTATAGTTGACCGACAACTTTTGCCATGTTTCTCTTGAGAATGTATTATTTAACTCCGCTCAACTGTGCACATGCAGAATCCTGAGTTGTCACATCGCGCTCCGGAAAAACATCATTTGACCTAATTTCCCTTTTATCAAGTTGAACAGTTGTCGTCAAATATTGGAAAGCAGCATCTTCAGTTTTGATGAAGCCGTTTTCTTCAAAGGAATGCATCAGTACCTCCGGTACAGCATACCTCACATGGAATTTTATGGTAGCATTCTGATGTCAATGGGTTGATTTTCCACCTGCATCGTGGTAAATTATCCACGGGCTCTTTGAAATGGAATCATTGTCCTGCAGTTTGTTGATGGACCGGAGATATGGTCTTTCGCTGACAGCAAGGAGAACTCTTTCCGACGGTGGAGAAGTATCGTTGCACAATCAGAGGATACAATTCCAGCTTTGCTTGTAGGAGTACTTGACACGCGTCACAGCACGGCAGAAGCTACGAGTCAATATTTTCTGTTTTGTCCTGCCTGTGCATTGAATTCCGCTGCATCGTAGCTCCCACACAGGTATTTTGAATTGCACGTGAACAGTCGGTACATTTTCACATAGGTGAATCGATGGAAGAGTCAAATAAACAGATTTCTCGATTCCCATTGGAATGCAGGGAACAAAAATAATCGAACGAAAACACAGGCACGCAGAAATAATATATAAACAAGCACGAAAATAACGTGGCGAGCAATAAATTAAAAATGCTTTCGAACTAATTGACGAATGTTGCGGGGAAAAAAATAGCGTGGTCAAAACGCGATTTTAAATTGTTTAAGCAAAGGGGAGCGAAAATTTCCAAATTTACATCAAATGACAAGAGGAGGCCTGAGATCGGACAATCCCTTCAGGTTGTCTACTATGGTAGAAGCCATGTGACAATTGAAAAAACAAAGTTGATGTAGAAGGAGATGTTCGCTCATCACCATGAGGCACCAAGAGTGAACAACAATGTTTTTGGCTAGAATGAAAGATATGAAGAGAAAGTTTTGATAGTTCCGCTAGTGTGCGGCAGGATTGGAAATGTAACAGATGTTTTTAGGAAAATTGAGCGAAAAGGGCATGTATACAGTGGTACTCGAACCAAGGACATTTTTGCCTAACATCCCACTGCGGGGTAGGTTGAAGGAGCACGGACTAAGTCCGCCACTTCAACAGGCAAAAATGTCCGGTTGGAAGACGCTCATGTACCACTGTGGCTTGTATAGTTATTCTAGCGATCTATTGTGTGCACTCTGTTTACTGGTGCGCACATGGGAGAGGAACTCTCTCCTTTTTTTGGGTTTGTTTTGATTCGCACCGACTGACGATCACTAAAGTTTGTTAATGTATGTGAAAACAAAGTTGTTTTATTGTCTACTGTGTGATTACCATGTGTCATCGTTCAAAATAATGGTCGATAATAAGAGCACAATTAAAAAACATGTATTCTTCTAGATCTCATAAAGCGGCAGCAAACATGTTTCAATTCAAATTCTTCAAATCCATTATTAGCAACTCATTTTGGTTGCTAGAATATAATGATGAGTTCTTCAACGGTTTATCTTCAGCATTTTCATTCGCAATAGTAGGCTGGGAAACCCAAATTAACCCGAATTAAAATCAACATAAGTTTAATTCTGAAGTTAACAAAAGGACGCAGCCAAAATTTGGTTGAATACTGCAGGCATTTGGAATTGACGGTAAACCATTAGTGTATTTAAAATTTTCGGAACAGTCTATAAGTGGTCAAACTAAATGATGATCAAGCTGCATTTTGACTGACATGTTTACTTTCATCAGGTGCAATGAAAAACGTTTAATGATAATCGAAGTACCTGTTGGCGGACTCATTTCCTAAAGAATATCGGAAGGTAATAACTATGATATGCTTCCCACTAATTTTGCTATTTTTTTAAAACTCGTGCTGGTATATTAAGTTGTTTGTTCACCATATATGGCCTTATGGGCTTCAAATGGTGAGTTGACAACTTCGAAGAAGCATGCGACCGACCTCTGGTTCTCTTCTCACAAGCTCCTACTTCACGCCTCCTTGAGTCATATGATCACATAACACTGCCAGCTGAAACATGGAGATGCTGGATGGCGTAGCCTGGCAATCTTGTCTTTTTGGCAATAGGAAAGTGAGGGGGTGTGGCCTGTAAATCATATGATAATTTTCCATTCTCATATCTTTCAGGTCTTCCAGGTCATCATTGTAAAGAAATTAACATTTGAAAGTCATTTTTTCACATGGCTGTCATACATTGAATAAGTTTTCTGGTTCATAATAGATGCGCCAGTTTGTGTACAATTGCAAATTGGATTGCTGTTATAAAATTTAACAAACTTTTTCAGGATACCTCAAATAACGTTCTTTTTGAATTGCTGCTATCGCTGAAAACGAACGAAAACGTGCATAAACGTGGACCCACAGAACTCTACACATTAACAATATACAACATTTCTTTATTTTCAAGATCATTTGTAATAGATCCGAAAGCTTGTGGTATTTTTCATTTACATACACATATACACTATTATATAATTATTTCATGGGAATGGGAGGGACCATCAGGGCACCCGATTGATGCACTCTGGATGGGGAGAGCGGCAATGCCAACTTCCCATTGCTAACAGTTTGTGAAAAGAGGGTGGGCTCTCCTCCCCGTCCATTCCTCATGTTAGATAGCTTGCTCTTTTGACCAATTGTTCAATCTTGTTGTTGGAAGGTTCTTGAGATCCCTGTGGATACCTATAAGTGATGTTGCCTATCGATCCACCCAACCCCATTTTGGCCCTTCATACAATGGCATGATTAGGATAATCAGTGGTTATGAAAGCTGGATCAAGTCTAACAGCGAGGAGAGCCCATTGCTGTCGGACTGAGTTTCCGTGCTACAATGGGCATGCATCATACATAAATGGCCTCAGGGATGGAAAGTTATGGAGTTGTTTTCCTGGTTCTCGATCATAAAGTAGAGCAACTACTTGAAATATGGACCAGCTTCCACCATACAACGCTATTACTCAGCCATTTTTAAACCAAATGACGCTATCACTCAGCCATTCTGGTCAATATTTGAGGTAATTGCTCTACTTTATGATCAAGAAAACAAGAATCGGTCCAGTGCTACTCATTACTACTTATTTTTAGGATGATATATACTAGTTTGTTTTATAAATGTATTTTGAAGAACATGTCACGTTCATAGCGGTTTTGATCTTTCGTATCCATCTATGAATATGAAAATGGATTTTTGTCTGTCCGTCAGTCTTTTTTTTACAACGGTTAGGAAATCTTTATGGGCTGACATAGCACAGTGGCCTGCACTGTGTTAGAGTGTGGTCAGGGTCAACCTTTGAGAAACTGCTGACTTCTGATCCCACTAAAACTCGTTTCCCTGTTGCACAATTTGTTGGGACTGCCTTATGCTATTTCTTCGTGAATTTGGCTACGACAGAGGCATTTAGCTCCTACTCCTTGCCATAATCATTTGGCTCTCGCCTTACTTGGTTAAGCCATTTAGCACCTACCCTCAACGTCATCGACTCGAGTAATCCTGATTGCGAAACTACCCTACAACATCACCCGAGATCGACAACCCGCTACTCCACTCAACCACTCGCTTCTTGATTCTTCCGCTATTTTCGTTGCAGAGCCAACATGATTTACGTGATGGCTTCGTTGATCGCATTCCAAACACTTTCGTCGCGACACATTCTATAGACGGCATTAACTGGGATGGTATCTCCAACGCTGATGGCAAGCACCTCGCTTCTCGTTGGTCCAAATCGTGGCACTCAAAGAACACGTGCTCCGGTTGCTGCGTGTCCGAATCGATGCAAATATTGCCTGAAGCAACCGTGAAACTGCGTAAGGAATAAATTTACCTCTCCGTGCTTCCTTTTCATCCAGATCGACAAATCCGGTATGAGCAGGTGCGTCCATCGACCGTTCACTCTCGTGTCTTATTCTCACTGACATTTAGTCATCTAACTTCTCTGATATTTCTCCGCTGATAACATTCACTGTCCTCCACGAGAGTGATGCCAATCGGGATCATTCCGGGCAATGACGCTTCCGATGAAATAGTTCGGTACGCACTCGTGACTCGCATGGCCATGAACCTGAACGTACTGTTTAACTTCGCCCGGTTCGATTGGTTTCCAGCGCTGAGACGCAGGCTGGACCTCAGTATCTTAGTATCGATGATGATATACTCATCACACCCAGATACTTCAGCACGCGCTTCGAGGCTATGGCAAGCCTTCCGATGACAATTTCTGCTGGCTGTACCGCTTTGCAGTTGCTTGATAATTTGCAACTCCGTTTTGTGGTGGGCTATCTGCAGCTGCATACCCTGCATCCACTTTTTAATCATGCCGATTGCTTCGGTCGCCAGCATTTTCACTTCTTCCAGTGTTTCGCCTTTCACTGATAATACTATGTCATCTGCAAAGTCAACGATCACTACGCCTTTGGGAAGCTTCAGCGTCAGCACACCGTTGTATATCCCAAAGTGTTGGGCCAAGGATGGAACCTTGCGGAGCTCCCACCGTGATGTTCATCGATTTCCGCTCCACGAAGATCTCGTAGATCAGCCGGTTCTTAAAGTAACTTCGGCATGATAACTAGGGACCCTCATTCAGTGCAGCGACTCGTCAATAGCCTCCTAGCTGGCACTATTGAAGGAGTTCTTAACGTCTGTCTGTCTGTCTGTCTGTTTTTTTTTTTTTGACGGGATGGAAAATCTGCAAACAGACTCCTGAAGAACTCAGGGTGTGGGGATGAGGGCGCCAACTCCTTGACCCACTAAAAGCCACCCGTGCCTCGAGCCCCGGCCCTCCTCGGAACCACCTTTCGGTATTACTTCAGGGAGGGGGCTAGTGTGCTTTACGCACCCACTATGTCTAACTACATAGGTCTTAAGTAGTTAGCTTCGCCGACCTGACGCTCGATCGAGATGCTCCCGGATCCAAGCGGGTTCGGGACGTCAGGGCCAGGACCGGGGTTGAAATGTCTGGGAGTGCGGCATTAACCCAGGATCGTCCCTGTTCCCCATGTCACGACCGCTAACGACCTCCTGCCGGATCCCACGCCGTATGGCGCTTCCTTCGTTGTTGTTCGTTTAGCCGTTAAGGGGCGTTTACCGTTTCCAGGGTGCACAGCGGGGAGGCGATCTGTCTGTCTGTCTGTCTGTCTGTCTGTCTGTCTGTCTGTCTGTCTGTCTGTCTGTCTGTCTGTCTGTCTGTCTGTCTGTCTGTCTGTCTGTCTGTCTGTCTGTCTGTCTGTCTGTCTGTCTGTCTGTCTGTCTGTCTGTCTGTCTGTCTGTCTGTCTGTCTGTCTGTCTGTCTGTCTGTCTGTCTGTCTGTCTGTCTGTCTGTCTGTCTGTCTGTCTGTCTGTCTGTCTGTCTGTCTGTCTGTCTGTCTGTCTGTCTGTCTGTCTGTCTGTCTGTCTGTCTGTCTGTCTGTCTGTCTGTCCGTCTGTCTGTCTGTCTGTCTGTCTGTCTCGTCTGTCTGTCTGTCTGTCTGTCTGTCTGTCTGTCTGTCTGTCTGTCTGTCTGTCTGTCTGTCTGTCTGTCTGTCTGTCTGTCTGTCTGTCTGTCTGTCTGTCTGTCTGTCTGTCTGTCTGTCTGTCTCGTCTGTCTGTCTGTCTGTCTGTCTGTCTGTCTGTCTGTCTGTCTGTCTGTCTGTCGTCTGTCTGTCTGTCTGTTCGTCTGTCTGTCTGTCTGTCTGTCTGTCTGTCTGTCTGTCTGTTCGTCTGTCTGTCTGTCTGTCTGTCTGTCTGTCTCGTCTGCTCTGTCTGTCTGTCTGTCTGTCTGTCTGTCTGTCTGCCCTGTCTGTCGTCGTCTGCTCTGTCTGTCTGTCTGTCTGTCTGCCTGTCTGTCTGTCTGTCTGTCTGTCTGTCTGTCTGTCTGTCTGTCTGTCTGTCTGTCTGCCTGTCTGTCTGTCTGTCTGTCTGTCTGTCTGCCCGTCTGTCTGCCCGTCTGTCTGTCTGCCCGTCTGCTGCCCGTCTGCCCGTCTGCTCGCTGCTCTGCTCCGTCTGCTCCGTCTGCCCGTCTGCCCGTCTGCTCCGTCTGCCTGCCCGTCTGCCTGTCTGCCCGTCTGCCCGTCTGCCCGTCTGCTCTGTCTGCCCGTCTGCCCGTCTGTCGTCCGTCTGTCTGCTCCGTCTGTCTGCTCTGCCTGTCTGCTCTGCTCTGTCTGTCTGCCTGTCTGTCTGCCTGTCTGCCTGTCTGCCTGCTCCGTCTGCCTGTCTGCCTGTCTGCCTGTCTGCTCTGCCTGTCTGTCTGTCTGTCTGCTCCGTCTGTCTGTCTGTCTCGTCTGTCCGTCTGCCTGTCTGTCTGTCTGTCTGTCTGTCTGTCTGTCTGTCTGTCTGTCTGTCTGTCTGTCTGTCTGTCTGTCTGTCTGTCTGTCTGTCTGTCTGTCTGTCTGTCTGTCTGTCTGTCTGTCTGTCTGTCTGTCTGTCTGTCTGTCTGTCTGTCTGTCTGTCTGTCTGTCTGTCTGTCTGTCTGTCTGTCTGTCTGTCTGTCTGTCTGTCTTTTTAATTTTCTGCATTACTCAAGAATTAATCAAGCATATGAAACCAAATTTGATCTGCGGGTTTTTTGGAAGAAAAAAATGTATCTTTCGTGGTTCAAGACCCCTCCCCTCTCTAGAAGGGGGACTGTCATACAAATGAAACTGAAATTTCTGTATTATTTGAGACTTATCAATCAAATGAAACCAAATCTGGCATGTGGGGTTTACGGGGGCAACAATGTTTCTACAGTGGTTCGAGACCACTCCTCTCTTTGGTAGGGGGTAAGGGGGGCTCTCATACTAATGATACACAAATATCAACCAAACATGAGAATTACCCCTACTGTTATGAAAATTTGTATGCAGGTGTTTTTGGGGCTAGAGAAGGTTCTTATTATGGTTGAGACTCTTTTTTCGTCTCAAGGAGGTGGGAGGGGGGGGGGGGGTCTGGCTTCCATGCAATTGATACACAGTTTCTTGCATAGCTCATGAACTTATCAAGCAAATGGAACCAAATTTGGCATGTGGATGTTTTTGAAGGCGAGAAATGTTTTTTTGGTGGTTTGAGACCCCTCCTGCCTCTAGAAGGGGGCTCCCATACAAATGAATCATAAATTTCTATATTACTCAAGAACTAATCAAGAAAATGGAACCAAATTAGGCATGTGGAGGTTTATGAAAAAAACATTTCTGCAGTGGTAAGAGAACCCTCCTCTCTTTGGTTGTGTTCAAATTTCTGCATAACTTGAAAACTAATTAAGGGAACCCTCCCCTGGCTTTGAGCAAAAATTAGATAAAGTTTGTTTTTTTTTTGTGGGAGAATGGAAAGGCGTACGAACTTTCGATTTTGACGATTAAATTCGATTATTATTCGAGATCTCGAAGAGATAAAAAAATTGTGTAAATTCAAAATGGCGGCTACAATATGGTGATTTCTCGAAACCATACGTTTTAATCTAACTTCAAGTCCCAGGCTTGAACTATTAATCCGATTTCCTCGTTCAAATAACAGTTTGAAAGATTCTAATTTTTTGGCCATTTTTATCGAATACACCCTTTATTCCATCAACAAAATTATAATTTCATAGTTAATACTTCAAAATTCACCTCGAGGCGGCCGCGAGTAATCGGCTCTATCCTCCTAACATTATTTTTAAGATAAATGATGTATAAAAATATGAAAATTTGTCTTGCGGACCATTGCAACCTGAATTCCAATTTTTGCATTACTAATAATATTTACTGGTAAAAGATTAATTATTTGTGAAAATATATGCGAAACAAGGCGGTCTGAATTACCCCGCATGTTGGCGGTCTGAATAGCCCCACATACCTTTTCTACGTCATAATGCATTCACCATAAAACAAATACAAATTTGATTCAATTTTTTTTTAATTGCTTAAACAGAGTCTGTAAGCTTCTTATAGCACATACCTGTTTTTTGTTAGCTCAAAATTGGAAGCTTTTACCGCGTTTTTTCTTGTGCGCAATTCCTTTTATTGTAGGCACTGAAAAGAAAACTACGCCGTAGCGCACCTCAAGATCGACTGAAGTCAATGTATATATTTGCCAAAGTAGTGGTGCCGCATAACGTGTCAGATAATAAGGTTGAGATTTTTCCATGTACTGCCATTGCGAAAAAAATTGACGGTCGGGTTTACCCTCCCGGTCTGAATTGCCCCACCCTCCCCTATTATTTTTTGAACACGGTTGAAATGAGAAACTAGAAAAAAATTAACTTTTAAGTTCAAATGTTCACTATGCAATGAGTTTAAGTTTAAGTTGTCTGAAATTTAGTTCAAGCCATATATCATTATCTTTTAGAAGTGATAACTAGATTTGATTTTTGTCCACTACAAGAGGCTGCAGGCTTGAAGTTGTCGCCCTATGTTTTGCGCGCAGAGGCTTACTTAAATCGCCATTTTGTAGCCACCATATTGATTTTCACAATATTTTTATTTTTTTAAAATTTTGAATAATAATTAAATTTAATCATCAAAACCGGAGGTTCGTACGCCTTTTCATTCTCCCACAAAAAAAAAATACAAACTTTGCCTTATTTTTGCCCAAATCCAGGGGAGGGTCCCCTTATGCAAATGGATCCAAAGACTTGGGGGGATTAAAGAGGCATTTTTTCTATGGTGGCTCGAGACCCTCTCTGGAAGGAGGTGGGTGGGGGTCGGTGTTTTGATAAAGAAACAGTATTTCAAACCAATCATGAGAATTATCTCCTTAAACACAAAATGTGTATTTCTCAAGTAAGCAGCCTGTTCTGTTTGAAGTTTGAGCCCCTTCTTAATCAAGAATGAGAGATGTTTGAGTTACTCTCAGTGCTACATTATGCACAAGAAGTTAATCTAAGGTAATGCAAGAAAAAAATACGTTCAAACTAACAGGATACGATGGCATGCTTCGACACTGAAAAAAAAATACGGTACAAACTAACGATCCGAGGCTTAGGTTAAAAACACACCTACGTTTTATTTTGAAGATTTAACACACAATAGCAAATGAAAATATTTTAACAAAACTCATTCCTACACAATCATAAAAAAGACCGTTCTATTAAATGATTATTCATTTAGTTGCAAGCGTAGCAAGACTCGCATCGGGTTCAACTTGTATTATACATAGGCGATAGGCAAAATTAGTTTAGTCTTAACAACGATTAAGCCAAGAAAATAAACTTTTATTCAACTAAAACTTTGTTAGGTGGTTAATTATTGTTTATAAAAACATTGTTTCATACACTTTTAAAACAAAGTAGTACTACACGTTGGTAGACTATGTATTAAATCCGCAATCATGATCTACTGTTTCTAACCTTCTATCGTTCACCGCATGAAGTTCTTACCATTTCATCATTGCAACCTCCAGGCAAGAACAGGGGTTACATTCGCTGCAGCGTAGATTCATTTTGAAATTTTCTAAAAGTAGCAGAACACATTCATCCAGTATGCAGAGGTTGATGGATATTTTCAAACTTACCAATCACCCCGAACACGAAACCTCAGACTCACATACTTTTCCCATGGAACAAAATAGACTCGGAGACCATGGCCATGGCCTCCGCTCAGTCTGGGGTGACATCAACATAAATAATAAATCTCTCTGTGTCACAGCTTTGGAAACTATTCTGTATCAACTCGACCCAATGTTATCCGAGCAGAAAGAGCACCGGAGAAAAAGTCAGAAGAGAACCGATTGCTTCCTAAGGCAGTCGGAGGATTTTTACATCATTCGAGAACTTCAATTGCACCTGGGAAACATATCCGAGGAATTTTCGACGAACAAACTTTGAATCACGGCTTCAGCAGTGGAAAGTTGAACCAACCAACACATATTCAACTTTCTTCGTCCCATTGCTACTGACCGCCATCATTTTTGCGCACAATTTCCCGCGGGTTGATGTTGGAGAGAACTAAAAATGATAAAGTTGTTTTTCCAGTCGGCAGTGATTCCGCTGTGGGAGCTAAAATCTAGACCGTGGCAGCCAAGACAGCGAAGGAATTCTTAAATTACATTCTTGCCGTCTTTCCTTCTGCCGGCAATGGTATTCAATTTGATTTTTTTTTCTGTTGCAACACTTATGGACCAGGCTATAATCTAGCACTCTTCGGTGGTTCTAATGGAATTAAACTTTTTTTCCTCAAGCTTGGTTGTTTCTGCGAGTAGATGGTTTTTTGTTTAGTTTTCTTCTTAGTTCCTTCATCGTTTCCAATGGAAATTATTTCTACTCAGTAGTTGTTTTAAAAAGCAATAACATAACTTCTCCTAGTAGACCTATTTCCAGTATTGGTTCCCTACTTTGATTTATTCATTCAATTTCTACAACTTCGAAAACGGCGTAAGGTTAGGGAACGGCTTAATCAGGGGTGACTGTGTAATAGGTCTGAAACTCTGAAATTTTTCAAATTATTTCATTTTTTATGATCGGAACACAAACTCTATCTACCGGTCTAATGATTCGACAAACTCCTTCTCATATCTATGCCTGTTGCTAGAATGTGATGTTAAAAATTGAGTTAAATTTTTTTTTTATATTTAGATGATCTTAAATCACTATTTACTTGATGTTTCTTCCAGTCATTTGAGGTTGATCTATGCTTATGATTATATTGTTCATCATCTGGCACTATCATAAGCAAAGGAAAAATATGTTTCGGAGCGGTTCAATAGTAACCAACGATAAATAATGCTTCGCTGTTGAGCGGGAACTATGGCATCACTGTTGCTTTTGAGAGAGCCCATGTTTTCTCTATTCGTTATTAACCATGCATATAGCGCACCGGTATTTTAAAGTGAAGCCTGCTGTCTCTTTCATTTGTTTGTATTTAAACGAAACATCCCGTTTGTCGTCACACAGTTATTTTGTCTAACATTTCCGTGAGAGTAAATGAAACAAGAAATGCATATTGCCAATCAGAGATGAACTAAAAGTTTGGTCGTATACGTCTGTCTCATAACCTGCTACACTGAAAAAAAAATTTCACTTAACTACTACTGGAAACACATGTAGATATTTTCCAATACCAAACAAGTGACTTTTACATGAATATCACATAGAAAAAGAAATTTTACATGACTAATGATTTATATTTCACTGGACGCATAAGATTCACTTGATTCTGCAAAGCATTTTCCACTTCCTGAATCACATGAAAGTTAGGTGAATTTCTAGTGGATATTTTCCACTGATTATTTGATTATTTTTTTAGGCGTAGTAGACGAGTTTATGAGCGTAACAATCGACATGTTTAGGTAGATTGTTTTCGAGAGCGGATGGGTAAAATGAAGATGCGGGTTGAGGAAATTGACTTATGCAACCAATCGTGAACTGGCCTTTTTCATTTTGCCTTCGCACAGATGCACCGAATCGCACTCATACAATATTGTTAATTTATGTACAGATTACGGAGCCGAAGAAAACATTTTCTTGATCGGAAAGCAATCTGCATGCTGTCCCTGCAGTCCCTGCAGTTAGGAACTTTATTCCATGGCTATGCAATTTTCTGAGTCTAATGCTCGTTTCTGAAGGTATGAAGGTAAGGTATGATAATTCAGAAGAAAGCAGAGGGATCAACGTTTGAATATTGGCAGTTCTAATAATAGATTACATACAGCTTCATAAAATTTCTCAGGTGCTGAATAAACTTCTTAAACCCGTCCTGTACCCTATCTGATTTTGGTTAAAAAAAGAGGTAATCAAAGATTCAAATGTAAATTTTTCATAACTTTCCAAACACCAGTTCGAAGCAAAAGAGTTGAAATCTTGCGAAGAAATGCGCTGCAAAAATAGTGAAATTATTGCAATCAAATCTTGAAAAAAAATCCGCAGGTTTCGAAAGAGATAATTTTGCCAATCTTGTTCCATTAAGCGTTTTATGAAATGATCGAAGCCATGCAAGTGTGTGCGTCAGAATCAATGAACGAAGCTAACGCATGTAATTTCAGAAGTATTCATCACGTGTAGTAGAGATGGAGTGATGGAGATAGGTCTTCCCTCCCAGGCCCGCAAGCGTAACCGCGGAGAGGCCCTCATCGTGAAAACCGAGGCGTCAAAGTACTCCGAGGTCTTGAAAGCGTTGCGCGGGGACGCTAAACTGGCGGGCCTAGGCGCCGATGTGCGGAGTATACGCCGTACCCGCATCAACGAGATGCTCCTGGAGCTAAAGAAGACGACAGAGCTAAAGGGCCCGGCGTACAGAAACCTGGTCAGACAGGCCTTATGTGAGTGTGAGAACCTGGATAAGATCACCAAGGTAGGCGAGATCTCCACTGCACTAAAGGAACAGTGCAAGGTCGAGGTTGCTGCCGCAGACATACGTCTGAGGAAGGGTCCACTCGGCACCCAGGTGGCAAGCATGAGGGTAGCGGCAGTCGACGCGGACACAGCGTTGAAAGTGGTGAAGGTGAAGCTGGTATGGTCTATATGTCCAATTAGCCTACACCAGCCACCGAAGGCATGCTTCAGATGCCTAGAGGGCGGGCAAATGCCCTGGGAGTGCAAAGGTCCAGATAGGAGCATCATGTGTAGAAGGTGTGGCAGCACAAGTCACAAGGCACGGGATTGCAGAGAACCCCCAAATGCTTGATGTGCGCTGGGAAACCAGATGATAAGCACGTCCTGGGGGGAGCGGGAGGGGGTGCCCGGCCGCTAAAGGTATTCCAACGAGCCAATCGCAATGGAGGTAATCCGACGAAACTTGAACCGTTGTGAGGCCACCCAGACACATCGCGAGTTGGCATTGGATATCGCCATAATTTCTGACCCATATCGCATCCCAGTCGGCAAGGGCAAGTGCGTAGCGGACGACTAGCAAATACCCGGTTCAGGAGGTTACGTCTACCACAAACGAAGGCTTCGCGGTTTTAAAATAAATGAAGTGTTCTTCTGCAGCTGCTACGCACCGCCAAGATAGTCGATTCAACAGTTTTCCAATATGCTCGAGTGGATGAAAACTGAGCTAACTGGCCTAAACCCGTTGGTAATAGCGGGGGACTTCAACGCTTTAGCGCTCGAGTGGGGGAGCCGCTGTACGAACCCCAGGGGTCAAATTCTTCTAGAGGCCTTGGCTATGCTCAATGTGGACCTAGCCATAAATGGATACCAAGAGTACCTACAATAGAAACGGAACGGAATCGATAATCGATATAACTTTCAGCAGTGTTGGGCTGCTTAATAATTGGAGGGTGGATGATGGCCATAGGCACACCCATAGCGACCACTTGGCGGTTCCTTATTGTATTGTCCACAATAAGGCAGCGTGCGGAAGGAGGAGCATCTATTTCATTCGCCCGTAGATGGAGGACGTCCTACTTTGACGTAGAATCATTTTAAGAGGCGCTTTAGAGGAAACGAAACCTACGTGAAACCCAAGAACCTTGCGGCGAACGACTCGTTATGACACTTATACGAGCGTGCAATGTGACCATACCGAGGAATGGAAGATCGCCGGTGTATTGGTGGACGAAGTCGATCTCCGACATCCGAAGATCATGCCTCCACGCAAGATGGAGGATTCAAAGAGCTTGGTCAGGCGCCGATAGAAGCGAACGTTGAGAGGCGCTAGTCACCGCAAAGGTCGCACTAAAGAGGGAGAGTGTGTGAGCCTGTGCATCGTTGGGAGACTATTTCCGAACCACGACCCGAGTCCATGGCTCCCCATTGCCATCAATTTGTCCCACGAGCTTTTTCCTACAGAATTTTTCGGCCCTGGCGTTGATTTGTGGCCGCCAAATTCCCGAGTGATAAAGATAATGGCTTGGCTGAGCCACACATGCGAAGCTCTTGTGGACACTTTCTGATTCTGGTCGGCCGAAAAGTTTACGACAACGGAAACATTTGCATTTTTTGGCGCTTCGAAGACCTCGGCGTTAATGAGCTGGAATTCATAGGCGCAGTAAAGTTGTTCCGTATACCATAAAAGTTCAGTTCAGTGGACATAGTGGTTCTACGCCCCAACAAAAAAATTGTTCCGTAATACCGTATCTCCTTTCAAAACTAAGGAAACATGAGTTACGGTCAAAAGGTCATATGTGATTATCTTTATATGAGTCCCTTTACACTGCTCAATCCCAGGTAATGTGAAAGTGGACTCGTTCGCAAAAGGTGAGGGTTTTGTATGAACGCCTAAATTCATATGATGAATAATGCCATGTAGTACGTCAGAGTTCCCTTTTGATTTTGCAAACCAATTGGGATACTGGAAATATAGGACGAATATTACATTTAATCATTCCTATTGTTTCACCGACACTTTTTTCGGATGGAGTTTAGATAGATAATTGCTTTTGATAAATTTCCCATGGAAGGTAGTTATTTAAGCATACTTTCAAAAAAAAAATCAACGCCCTTGCGAGTGGCCTTCCGGCAATGACCAAAACATTGGCCATGGCGGAAAATAACATGGGTGTATAATTTTGTTGAGTTCTTTCTTCGTTTCATTTATCAATTTCTCCTCGTGACAAAATTGTTGGAGTAGATCTTACGCTTCGGATTGGCCCAGAAATTCTCGATGGGACGCAGCTGCTAGGACGTTGGGTGGAATCGTCGACGTCAATACCATATCGATATTCAGCCTCTCGATCTCCTCCAACGATTGCTTCGAGTAGTGGGCCGATGCTAGATCCGGCCAGAACCCCGCGTCTTCACCCTTATGGTATTTCGTGATGAACGACGCAACTTCCGGCAGTCATTTCGTACTATAAATTTCCCCGTTTACGGCCAGTCCGGAGCGAAAGAAGAGCGGCTTTGACATCCCCTTCTCGCTGATTGTCAGCCACAGCAGCACCTTCTTTGGGAACTTGGTGTGTGAACTTCACCTCGGAGCTCACTTTCTTCGTGAGGGAAGTGAAATACAAAGTGAACTGACAATCGAAGCCATCCAGGGTGAGATAGATCTCGTCGTCCATTATCACGGCCACGTCGCGATCCGCCGGGAAAATCGAGTTGACCATCTTATTCAGCCGCTGCCCAGCGTCATGCAGCTCCGAAACCAGTGGATGCGACTTCCGCTTCCTGACATGTGTGTTCACGTTTGCCATGTACTTTTTCACTGTTTGGCTGGTTGAACCGACTTCCCGGCCAAGCACACGCAGCGATGTAGCCACTTTTCCCGCGGTCTTCTTCTTCAGCATCCTTTGAAGCTTCTTGTCGCTCAGGGTCGTCGGCCGTCCAGACCCGGGCTTCCTGTTGATGCTCTGATTGTTATCTAATAGTGCCAAGGTGTTGTAGATGCCGGAACGGGCGTATGCAGCGTCCACAAAGTACCGCACGATGTCCGTTTTCGACGCGGCGGGATGCCGTTCTTTAAACGCGCACACTTCTGCACGGTGTTGCTTCGCTATTTTTGCCATGACGGTTAGAATTCGACTGATAGAGCTGTCAAATTTTCTCTGCTGACTCATGGGCTACTATGATAGATAATGTATGGGTAGTTTTGTCAGTGCGGGTGAAGGTAAACACATGAAAAATTGACTTATTTTGTCCATTTTTTTAAATGCAAACGTTATTCGCAAAGGTGTAGTTTTGAGCAAAGTTGTTCAGAAGATTTAGGACATCCAAAAGATGGACCAGTATGGTCCGAATGGTGCTAGTGAGCATGGAAATTTAAGCATTTTCAGCTTTTTTTATCTTGTGATTTTGGTAAGATGGAAATTTCTTGTCTTCGGCAAAGTTGTTCAGTAGTTCAAGATCATTTAAAAAGTGGACCGTTTTGCTTGAAATACCACCGCATTTGAAATAGGTTCTATCTCGTGATTCTGAGTGTTATTGCCTTCGGAAAAAAATTTCATAAGATACGATAGAAAGTTCGCATCTTCGGCAATTTTTTTCAGAAGGGGTTATTTGGGCCTTATTCACTCCGTTTTTAAGTGAATCTGGACTGGCTTATAATACATTCAAGTAATTCAAGTCTAATAAACATCATATCGGTGTGATTAATGTCTTACTCATTTCATATTCATGTGATTCTGACCTGGTTAACTTCATATTCAAATTATTCAGGCCAGATTCACTTCATATTCAAATGCTTCAAGTCAGATCCACTTCATATTCAAGTGATGCAGCACTGACTCACCCCAAATTCTAATGATTATGGACTGACTCACCACAAATTCAAGTGATTCACTCCATATTCATGTGATTAAAATATTATTCAACAATACGGTTCACTTTTTAAATACCCATGACCTTATCAACAACTTTGCCGAAGACTCGAACTTTCCATGTTATCAGAATCACGAGATAGAACTTGTTAAAAATTCTCAATTTTCCATGCTCGCTAGCGCACAGTGATCGGAAGAGCCTTTTTTCACGGTGAAATTAATAACTCCTAAGGGAAACGTTGCCGAATCATGGTGTCTTGTACAAAGTTGTATCTGGACAAGTTGACCATCTTGTGGTGATAATTTGGTAGTTCCAAACTTTACCGCTAGGGCAGCGCTGTTGCTATCTTTTGAAGCTAACGTACAATTGAAGGGTGACGTCAAAAGCAAGTTTGTCGGGAATATAATTTCAAGCAACTTTGCGCAAATCATCATTTTTCTATCTCTTCATTCGACCATGATAGAGCTATTTTTCTGCTTTATATCAGGGTGTCTCTAAAAAACGCGTTTTCTTACTATAACTTTTTTGTTTCTCATTTTAGGATTAAGTAATATTCAAACAAAATATAGAAAAACGTTATAGCGCATATTTTTGCCCAACAAAGTATTTTAATATTGCTTGTGATTCGAAAGTTACGAGTAATTTTAACTAAAAAATGCGTTTTTTCTTTTCGCCCTTATGATTGTTTAGGCGATCATTGTCCAGAACATCATCAAATTCTTGTTTTAATGAGTATCAAGGAACATAATGCTATATAAATAAGCACAGGTACTCCTGGGGCACACGAGTGGGAATGCGTAAAATCGGACATTTTTTTCGTTAAAATTATCCCTAGCTTTTGAACAATAAAATATACTATCCAATCTTACTACACGCAGCATGAAGTCAAAATTAGCACAAAACAATCAAATGTCAACTCCGTAAAGCTCACGCAATTGAGCCTTCCAAAGAAATGAATTAGATGAAAAAAAAGAAACCTTTTTGATTGCAAACTTCGTTCCGAATAAATGACGCAGCTCTGTTTTCAGCGAATTTCTCGACTCCACACTTTGGCCAAATGACGTAGTCCTACTTTAATAGCAAATTCATCGAACGAATCCATTCGACAAGGAGCAAGATAAATCTTTAAAAATTTACTCCAACAAAAATGTAAAATCAACTGCCATCCACGCCTACAATCGTGCAAAAAAAAAGTTTGTGCTTAAACTTTATGAATCTGATAAAGATGCAAGGAGGAAAAGTTTTCCCTCTCGAATCATCCACCATCAGCATGGGAGAGAACCGGCGCCAGCTCGGAGAAAGTGTCATGCGAGTGTGCCAACGAATTCACCCCCCAAAAATATGCTGTGTAAGCCCGTACACCAAAGATAGGCGATAACCTAGCCACGAGAGCTTTAGAAGTGAATTAAAATTCGCTCTAGACAGAAACACTCCAAAAGTCAAGCGCAAAGCACAGCCATCCGGGAGTTCATTTCAGAATCGTTAAAGGAAAAAGAAATCCTGTAAACTTTTCGAAAACGGTTCTCCGTGAACTTTGGGGGGAACCAAACGATTTCTTCTTCCGAAACATTTTTACTGCCATCGCACTGAACATGAAGTTGTTTTTTATGGTGTTTAAATTAGCAGCGATTCGGTTTTCCGATTCCATGACAATGCTGGCAACATTCCGATGTCAGATGATAAAATTTTAATTTTTTATTTTTTGTTCTGAGGAAAGAGTGGGACAGTTTTTCGTGCAGTTTGCTGGCACATTCAGAAATGTTATGATCCAAACAAGTGCACCACTACTGTACTGTTTTGGAAGATAGTTTTGAAACAAAGGAGGGGAGGGGCTGATGGGTTGTTCCGAAACGGAATTATGGTTATATCAATTTTGCTTTCTTTCCCGTGGAAATACTCTCGTAATTTTTTCAGACTAGCCATAAACATTTTATTTTCAATTATATGAGATCGTTCCCATGGCAAAAGTAACGATTGAGGAGGGTTTAACTAAAAGAGCAGCAAGCAGAATGCGGCATGATATTATCGCTTTTTTGTCGTTTGCATTGTGCATCTGGACAGGCGAATGTGAAACAATGGGACGCATCCAAGGCTAAGGGCAAAGTTTTTCAAACCACGAAACAACCCTAAATGACGGGATGTTTTTTTTTTTGTTAATTGCGACGGAAAATGTAGAAGGTATAGTTGAGAAAAGCGATTGTGAGACTTAAATTGATCACGTCGTTTATGGTTCCTCCCATGTTTGTTAGTATATTACGTAGCTAAGTCATCTGATCACCCAGATTATGTGCTTTTCCAACCACAAAACCACCCTTTTGAATAAGGTAGCAGGTGCATTTGGTTTGTTAAAGTTTCTACGGGGGGACTTTTTTGTTATTAGTTAGTGAATAAAGCAGAATGCCGTCCATGCAACATTCTGATCGAATTTGGGATTGGAATTTCTTTTCTGAGGAAAAGTACTATTGGGTTATTTATGTACAGATAGCCGTAACAGCTAGTAGTTCATGCATTAAAGGGATGTGCATTTATACCGCTGGTATTTCATGACGAAAAAAATACAGTTTGATAGAAACTTTCAATGATTTTTGCAATAAATGTAGATTGTTAATTTAAACTTGAGGTTGCGTCGATCAATCAAGCAAATGGGCGGCAGAAGTAATGTTGTGTTTAGTCCGAAGGTATTACTCTTGGAAGAATAGGCCATGATCTTGAAGCGAGGGCCTCAGCTAGTAGTACCGGTTCTAGATGTTTGATTTTACAAAAGAGCGAGATGTTTTTGAAATTTGGGTCTTTTTTTATCCCCCTTTGCTTCAGAGACTGGGAACCGTAGAGTAGGTGGAGATTCTAAGAGGCTTAGCTGAAAGTCACCAGGCGGGTCATAGGTTGCGGATAACGAACGGATAACAGATATGATGGTTAGTTGCGAATATCCGAATAAGCAGTCCCGGACAATTGGCGGAGGCTGACGTGCAAAATGCGGGACTGCGCAGTTATTGAACACTGTTGAGTTTCTTCCAAAAACCCACAAATATCCGAAAGGCAGCCTTGTCAAAGCGAGCCATCCCCTATAAGGGTAAAAGTTCAAGGCTCCACCAACCTGAGCGTCTGTCCACCATAGAGGAGCGGCTCAAACAGCGTCTGTCTGGCATCCAGTGCCTGTGTAAGAAATGGGGGCAGCCCATATGGCATAAAGTCGTTTGGCATGAGGTCGTTTGGCATAAAGTCGTTTGGCATAATGTCATTTGGCATAATGTCATTTGGCATAACCATAACTTGAGCTAGGTGGTCATTTGGCATAATGCCGTTTGGCATAATGACCATTTGGCATAACACTTTTGAAATAACATAGAATCCAAGTGGTCATTTGGCATAATGTAATTGGCATAATGTAATTGGCATAATGTTACTCGTTGTTCATGAAAAATGCGAAAGTAAGACATTACTTAAATGATTATCGACTGGAAAGTTTGGTATTACTGGATATGGTTTTCAAAACTAGAGTTTATCTAATACTACAATTAAACCTACACGCTCAAAACACACTTTCTTTCATATGTAATACTATCTCTTTTGTTCTCACGAAAAAGTTATTCAATTTTCGTTAAAAGTGGATCTACTCAAGTTTTGAATTTATTCACATTTTACGAAAGTTGAGTAACATTTCCGTGTGAGAAAAAGAGATAAGAATTCAATTTTACTCAGTCATTGAGTAAATTGAAACGAGGGTGTAGACTGAGAAAAGCATATCCAGAACATAAGACGTTATCATCGCTAGGTTGATTAATCTAGGTTTTTCTCCATAGTAATATTCCGTTCTTTCTAAATAGGCTGTTCATCAAAATATGGCATTCTGGCAAATTTTTTCTTCTCTGATGTTGAACAGTGAATTTTTGGATTGACTTAATGTATGGTTTTGTTATGTTTGGCACAATTTATTTCATACCGATAGAAACGCAGTTGTCATAAATAGGCGAATATGGGAAGTATTGTAATCGTTCTTGTTTATTAATTAGGTTGTTCTTTAAAGTTTTTTTTAATTATTTTACATTCTATGATATAATGATTATCCATAACCACCGAACATTAAAACAGAACAATAACAGTTGATGTAAATCGTCCTCACCGGAGTTATTCGTTAATTGTCCAGTGTAACTGTTGAGATTGCGTATCAATTATCAGCTTGTTGAGCTTGTAGGTCTGTTTGCGTTTCCAGTATTTGAGCCAAACTGGCATTAAGCCAAATGTTTCTGATGAAATATTTACATACACATTTTCATTCGAAACAATATTTTTCAAACAGTAATCAGCTATTATTCCAACTGTATGTCTACTGAATTTTGAATATCCAAGTTAAGCCAAGTTATAATTATGCCAACAACCAGCTTTCATTTTCCGATATTTATGCCAAATGGTCATTATGCCAAACGGCTTTTATGCTAAATGACCATTGTTTATCCAACATCTTATGCCAAATGACATTATGCCAAACGACTTTATGCCAAACGACCTTATGCCAAACGACTTTATGCCATATGGGGTAGCCCCGTAAGAAATACTGTTCCGCGTAAGCTACACCTCAGATAGCAGCCCTATCACGGAGATAGGAACCTTAGGCCAACCACCTACTGTCTACGAAGTTAAATTGTTACAGAAACCAATTATGAAAGACTGCGAATCTGGCCCTATGCAGCCCTAGGGATGGACAGGACACATGAGTAAGTAAGTTTGTTTCAGAGACTTTTGGTCTTTTATGGGAGTAAAATTTTGTTTTCGAAGTTTGTGTGTTGTTCTCGCTAATTGTAAGACATTATTAATACTAAGGACTATAACTTCAGCCTTTTAAAGGCCATCCTTGAGAACACCTTGTGTAGCACCATATTAATTGCTCATTTGGTTTATTATTATTTGGTTCTACATCAACAGACTGAGGTAAGCCCTTATTTTTCAAACGGCAAGAAATCAGAACCCCTATGCTATAGGGTCACTCGATTCACAATCAGCAAGCTAGACAAACTACACAATGCCATTATGTTGAAATTATACTTACCTAGACAAACACATGTGAGTTTAAAGAATGTACCGTTTTAAATCCACACACACTCAAATTGCTCTATCTTTGGATCCATTGGGTAAAATTAATTGAAATTTTGAGAAGACATTGTTTATAGTATATTGTTTACACTTTGAGAGTTGTTTTTATCAGGTACATAATGTTTTTTTGGCAACGAAAGAACAGTGCGTGCGCGAGAAAGTTTTGCACGATTATTTGAAATAAAAAAGTTAGAGCAAAAAAAAAAAAGATTTTTATAGGGACACCCTAAGCTACGTAGGACAAATTGATCTCATTCGGTCATTTCAACAGGTGCAGACAAATTTCTTCGCTAAAAAGTGCTTGAAATTGTCTCATCTACAACTTTTCTGAAGAATAAAGGGTGTCCACAGTTAAATTGCATCACTTTCGATAAGCTGTAACATTTGGCCCTTTAGGTTGATTTCAACAACATTTCGGGTGAAATGACCTCAACGTATATTGTTTGAAGCGTGAGTTTCATTGTAAATGTGTCATAGTGACTGCGAAAGACAAGTTCGATATTCCAGAGTCTCTAAAAAAACAGCAAGTGTTAAAGTTCCCCAAGAACTTCATGATTTGGCAGGGAATTTGTTCGTGTGGTAAACGGAGCAAGCCTTTCGTGGCAACTTCAACTGTAAATGGTTAAGTATACATGAATGAATGCCTGAAAAAACGGCTGCTTCCGTTTCTCAAAACACACAATGTTCCTACAATTTTTTGGTCGGACCTAGCCTCTTGTCACTACTCCGAGAGTGTTCTGGAGTGGTATAAGACGAATGGTGTCAATTTCGTGCCGACGGATCTTTATCCCCCAAACTCTAAAGAGTTGCGCCCAATTAAAAAATATTGGGCTATTATGAAGCACGAACTTCATAAGCATCCTAAATTTGTCACTACAGAATAGGAAATGTTGAAGTCATGGTTGAAAGCGGAAAAAAATGTCAGTTCTAGCGTTGTATAAAATCTTATGGGTGGTATTAAGAAGAAAGTTCGGGCTTTTGGATTTGGTTAAGAAATACAGTCAAATAAAAATACTTAAACCAAGATTATACATTGTATTTTATTCACTGAATATTTCCTGACAATCAGTTGAGAGACTTGTTTTTTGGGGACGAGCTTAAAATGATGCAATTTAACTGTGAACCTCCTCTATATGCTTTATGCCTGCAAATAAAAAATTAGATTTTCGTTTTCTCTGAAAACAAGGACATCCCTGGTTTTCGTTCACACCAAAAGAAGGATCTCACTATTCGAAAGAACTTTGTAGGACAAATTCTAAATCTTCAAACTCAGGCTGAAAATGTATCTTTCCAGCTAAATTCGCATTGTGGATTAATGTGCAGTGGTAATCGAAAAGTATCACGCCTCATCAGATCAGACATCAGATTACAAACAAAATATTATTTTGTGATGATGCTGATAAGGACTGTATCGTTTATTATGAGTACACCTAGATATTGCTGTATTTAAATATGCTCTATTTATTTTGCAGCTCAACCTCATTTATATTGTTTATTGACCACCAAAAAAGCCCATTACATCAATATTCATTTAATTTTTCGTAGATTTGGCTAGCTCTCGCACCTTCTTCTTGATGTTCCTCATGAAGGTTTGCACAACCATTCCGTCGATGGTTTTGCTTATGTTTACCCATTCTATTTAGTATTTGATTATGCCACCTGCTCCTTTAGCCTTCTTCCGCAGCTTTTCTTTCATCAACGCCCATAATTTCTCAATGGGCCTTATTTGCAGACAATTTGGAGGATTCATCGCCTTTTCTACAAATTGGACATTGTTCTCTTCTTACCACTTCAAGGTGGTACGCGCATAGTGGCAGGACGGCAAATCAGGCCAGAACTGTGTCGACCCTTTGTGTTATTGGGTTAGTGGCAGAATTCGTTTCGCGTGTTGCTTCATTGACACTAAACAGCTATCAAAATAAGTCACCGCTGCGTTGTGATTAACCATACCTCTCAAGTTCAAATCACGGGTTCAAATATCACCCTAGGAAATGTTAATAAAAACATCCAAAGATGGATTACACAACAGGAGATGAGGCTGAAAATCTCGATAATACAGAAACATAAAATGATCTGCCAACTTTAAATGTAGTTTACCCTAATCAATCTCAACACCTTCACCCTCAAATGTAACTTCTGATCATAAGTTCGATGCTTGATATGATCCTACCGACCGATAGTATGCCACTCACGGAAACGTATGAGAGCGCTGCTTACGGTTGATTTAGTCAATTAAAGCGAGTTTTCGATTTTTGAAGCTAACCACGTTGGATTTTCAAAGTGGGTATCAAAAATGATGATAAGTATTCTTTATTTTGTGAGATTTTTCCTCATTTTATTGCCCACAACTATTTTATAAGGAACAGTAGAAATTTGCAATATCCCAGTATATCTACTAGTGCAAATAAAAACAAAAATAAATGTGTTAATTGAATCTTAAGTTCAGTATAGCAGTGAAATTTTCATTTTGTCTTAACTTTTCATAAATCATGTATGCTAAAAATGTCTACTGTTCCTTTCAACTATGTAACGGGGATTCCTTGGGGAGGTAGCCTAAGCCAGTCCCTTGTCATGCGAAGACACGCGGCCTTCTGGCCGTAGTCTTCCGAAGGTCCTTACTGAGATCAGCTGACCCTGCTAAAAGAAGTCATCACGTAGGCTATTCTCTCAGAACAACCTGCTGAGAATAGTCCTGCAGCCATAGGTAATCCTTGCACTGATGGTGGGTTCTTATTACACATCACACATCACATCACGATACCATAATCAATCAACCGTTGCCACTTTTAAATCCACTGGAATCTGAACCTATTCCGCTGCCGTATGCGTGGTCGGAAGGCGTAGACTGCGATCGAAGATGCAAATTTCGATGACGACCTGGATTATGATAATGAAATCTGCTAATATACGAGTGAACGTAGCCGCTATTGAGAACAGGAATACGTTTGCTGTGAATTAAAAAGAAATAAACTTCGCTCTAGATTGTTTAATACATTAAACATCTTTTAATTATTAGGTACAAAAGTCTTATACTGTATGGTATCAATTTTTCACAACTTAACTGAGTTTTAAATGTATTATTTAAAGCTATTTCATGCAATTTAATCGACAAGCGACATTCGAATTTTTTCCCGATCTGTACATATCGTCGCTCCTAGTAGGGCGCTGTATGGTGCATCAGATCCGCTATACGCTATATGCACTACTAGCGACGTTATGTTTAACGCATAGAACAGGAGTAAAATCCTCCAAACCGCAAAATCCTCCAAAACCTGTAATTGATCCAGCCCACAAATCTCCTCATTTGATGTCACAGATTTGGTTCCATCGCGTTGTCTATGTCCATGACTGTTAAAACATGATTAAGAATCCGCAATTCAAATAGTACAATAAGAACAATGTTCATTTGATAGAATGAACTCTTACCTCTAATTTTTGTAGTAGTACCTAGACTCATCTAATTAGTGAAATTAACTGTTTAAGTATGGTAACACTGGGTCGTAGTTCCTCGCCACTTGATTAGTGTGACTGAAGAGCGTAGGCGTAATAACAAATAAGATGCCAGAATGTCATAACTTGACGGCGTATTTCCAGTGATGGTTGTTTAACAGGCGAAAAACCTAAGGCGTAACAACCCTCTAAGAATAAACAGGGCGTATTTTGGTTTTTATCAATTTTTAACTCAATAAAACCTATTTCTGGATAAATTGTGTGATAAGGTTAAGCACTGCATTATTATACAAAATTTGAGCACAAAAAATGGTTCATTGGAGCTTTATATGGAAAATAGGATTTGATTTTCATTTTCCAATCTTTGCCTCCAGTTTTCTCGGTTTCGTGATTTTGGAATACCGCCCTTTTCAAATGTTGGTCTAGATTTAATGTTTACCTCACTCCGATTCAGATAATACACATATCCTACAACCGCTAGCATATCTATTCCTTTAGAAGATTGCAAAATCTGAACCTGGCCTGACTCACTTGAACTTGAACCTGCTTCAACACGTGCCATTTCGATAAAGATTGCAATAACCCAACCGAACAAAGAAATTATTAAATTACAGTGACAGATTATTGGTTTGCAAAAGCATGGCATTCTTAGAACGAACATTTTCGAAAGTTTACTTCATACCAAACAGCAAAGTGTTTCCATGGTAACTTTAAACTGTTGACGTAGTGTAAGAGGTCAACATTTGGAAAACCCTGGACATTGAAGAATTGAATAATCCGCTAGGGCAGCTCTCAAAAATATATTGGGAAAAAAGAATATTCGACCGATTTTGGGTTTACGGATACCAGGTTTGTGATGGTTGGCTTGATTTTTCAAAGCGCATCAAAGGGCCTTCTCTCAATGGTTATTAACCAGAGCTTAAATCTCTTCCAGTTTACTGTATGCGAGATGATGTGCAGAGAAAAAAAATCCTCGTTTTAGAAAATGCAGGGCAGATATGTGTTTTTATATGGATCTAATCGTGATGTTTAAATAAATAGGTTAAATGTATGTGTATTTTCATTTAAATTGTGAAATCCTCTTAAACTCGTCCAATTTTCAATGCATTTAGTTTTGCTTAAGTTTGGTCACATTATCTATCAACAAGGTTTGATAGTCGTCAGTCATTTTGAGGCTAGATTTTTCTAAGAAAGTTTAAAGTATTTATTGTTTAAAGGCATGAATAACTCATTTGCAAAAAAATCAAAAGTTGAAAATCAGTTTTTAATGTGAAATGGCATGCCAAGTAATCTTAGAGTTTGAAGTCATTTAGCCGAATATCTTTTAGTCCTTTGATTTCAAAAAATGTCTCAAAAGTAAAATAAAACATATACAATTATATAAAACCATGACGTGATCGAGTATCAGTTTCTCATTAAATTTACCAATCGCTTCAAAATTACTCAAATTCAAATGCAAGTTTCATGAGTAGGGATTGTATGCGTATAATGGACCCTGTGCGTATAATGGACCCCCCTGGCATATTATTGTAATTATTTCGTTATTATCGTATTTCACCTAACCAATTTCAGTTAAAACACATAGTATCAACACTTAAACAAAGGTTAGAATATGATTCTTCACAATTGTTACACATAAAACATCATTATTAATTATTTTTACCTGATCACTGCATGGTACAGTGATTTGTAAGTATTTTCGTTACAGAGAAAAAAAACATTTGATCATATAAATCAATTGTAGATTTTAAAAATGCATTTTCGAAACATTAATACCTAGTACTTATATTAAATTTTACAATGCAGTAATAAAAGCTATGAAAAATTGGACAAATTGTCTAAATTTTAAGGGTCCATTAAAGGACTAATTGGAAGTGCTATGTTGCCTATTTGGCAACCCTTCATTTCAGTTTTAAAAAAAAACCGAACTTATTGTTTGCACACCGTCTAAAGTGAAAATTGTTGATTAGGAAAAACTAATACATGTAAGCATACTTACGGAATCTGAAGTATCGGACACATAGATATTTTCATTACTTTTCTAACAGTGTAGGGGGATGAATATATTTTAAGCCTGTATGTATTTTGGTCACTTTGCTGTAAAATACATTATACAGAGTGTTTGGTTCCTTAATGCAAATGTGTTCAGGGCGATAGGGGATGATATTTGAGGAAAAAAATTGTTGTACGCCTATGGAGAAAGCTCAAAGTATTCGGAGTTATTGAACTTTTAATTTTTGGTGGATGTGAGTATTAAATTGGCTGTGGCTCAATTATATTTATTTACCAACAATTTATTTCCTTAATTCGAAAACAAAAACATGGCTTTGAAAGTGTTCTACAACTCTCTCTCTCTTTAACACAAACTTTCTATCTTGCTAAGTTTTTTTACAATTTTGTTTTGATTGCGGCATGTTGTGCCTCCAATTAGCAGATAATAAAATCATGAATTCAACCAAACCGTGGTAATGTCTGTGCGCAGGATGCACAACTCAAATGTTTTCAAAACAGTACCACACGGTTTCCGAAAACAACTATGTTTTTTCCAGAAGAGTTAGCAGATAGTCATCTCTGATACGGTTATGCCCATTGTTTGGAATCGGCAGCCCAAATAAAATCTTGCTAAATAACATAATTTTTAGTTACAGCCAGTTTAAGACTAACATGTACCAAAAAATAGAAGTTCAACAACTCCATAAAATTTTAGATTTGAGCATACGCGTAGAACTTTTGTTTTCTTCAAATATCATCCCTATCGCCCCTGAAAATATTTGCACTAAGCAACCGAACACCCTGTATATGCATCTAAGATTGTACTAGTTTTATTCAAGGTCTACCTAGATTGAACCTAGATAGGTCTGGTGTTGTAACTACATCGGATGCGTTTAGAATTTTATCTATCATGGAGAAAAAGTATGGTAAAAACAACCAGTTTTCGTTGGAATCAACAAAATTTCAATATTAAAAAACGCACAATCACATTACTAGGTAAATTCAAACAAAACTCAACGCTTGTTCCAGCCAAAACTTAGCGTAAGTGAAACAAACTTGTTGATTGAAATAAATATCGAATCGGTAATTGAAACCAGCGGTATCGTTTGAAATAACCAACCAACTGGTTGAAATCAAATAAAAATTAGTACTACACCTACCGTATTTTTCGTTCCACTTATTTATTTAGCATTTATTTAGCTGGACTACCGTTAAACGCAAAACTGTATTAGGTATAGTGCATACCATAGGGCATGAACATTATGCGTTTAATTTCATTTAGAGTCTCCTATAGTAGATAAAAAATCACTTTACGCTCTCCCGATTATACGGCATTTTATTTCTTCATAAACAATAACATATAACTGTAGTATACTTTATATCACTATGAATCATAAATTACACTAAATCACCAATTTCATTCCGGACTCACGAATTGTCCCCGCACGTACAACTGATAGGAATTTTACTGACTCCATATGAGGAAACTAATCATGTAGTTTGTTCTCCGTCATATTTAAGGTTGGTATTCACCCACCCATAAACTATGGCCATTTTCACCAAACATTCAGGTTATTTCAACCTAAGATCACAGTTTGAATCAGCAAAACAGAACTGTGTATAGCAATTAAATTTTTGGTTAAATCAAACATTTTTAGGGTTGAAAATAAGCAGAATTGCAGTTCCAATCAACTAACATTATACTTAAAACAATGTTATTATCTGAGTAGAAGTCACTTGAAAAGCGGTTTGCTTCAACTACAATCGCGAGTTTGAAGCAAACAAACATCAACTTCATCTCAAGCAGAGCCAGACTTTACATTTCAACCATAGTGTTGGTTATTTCAAACAAGACTCATTTCTCTCCGTGATGGAAGGTGGCCATAATATATACATGTCCAAAATATATGCGATACCCTATTTGTCTACGAGATAACAAATTGGTTTAGCAGCGTCAGGTTAATCATTATAATCAAATTAGTTGACATGCATATTATGGACCTGGTTCTATAATGCGCATTATAGACCCGTGTCTAAAATAAGAAAATGGGTTCAAAAAAGCGCATTATGACCATCGCAAATTATCGATGTCTACCAGAAAACTTGGCTAAAAAATATTGTTTACCGTAATTCTGTGTAAATGACTAGTTATTTTCATCAAATGTAGGAGTGTTGCCCAAAAAGTAAATAAAATTTTTGTGGAATTCATTCAAATTGTTCAAAGTTTCAACTAAGGGGTCCATTACTGGCATATCAACCCTATACAAGTCCAAAATATATGCGTTACCCTATTTGTCTACGAGATAACAAATTGGTTTAGCTGCGTCAGATCAATCATTTTAATCAAATTAGTTGATATGCGTATTTTGGACCCGGGTCTATAATGCGCATTATAGACCCGGGTCCAAACTAAGCAAATGGGTCCAAAAAAGGCACATTATGATCAGCGCAATTATCGATGTTTACCAGGAAAACCTAACCTCAAAAATAGAGTTTACTATAATTTTGTGTAAATGACTAGTTATTTTCATCAAATGTGGGATTGTTGTACACATAGTTAATAAAATTCTTATGGAATTCATCGAAAATGTTCAAAGCTCCTACTAAGGGGTCCATTACTAGCATATCAACCCTACTTCATTTCATTGATCAATAAAACTCCAAAGAACTGCTCATGTTTGAAAGAAGGAAAAATCTCACATAAGAGTTTTATACCAGGCAAGCGCTTGATTCAGTAGTTTGTTTTCGGATACAGGAATAACGACTTTACTCGGAAAAAATGAGACACACAAAAAGTGATCACCAAAAATTCATTTTAAATCGGATACTTCGCGAATTTTCATCGATTAAATAACTATATATTAGCTATGTTCTGGCATTGATTTATTGAATTAGCTCCCCAAGCTGAATACTCGTACATTTCTCTTAACACTGCTCATGAGATCTTGGGCGAGGCTTTGTCCATCTTCCTTAAACAATTTTTTCCAGTTTTTCTTCAAAGCTTCATCGGTTTTGAATGCTTTTCCGCTTTTCTTTAACTTCTTCTTCATTATAGCCCAAAACTTTTTGATCGGACGAAGTTCTGGTGTATTTGGCGACTTCGTCTCCTTCGGGACCACATTAACGCCCTTCGCTTCGTACCAATCCATTACAGGCTTGGCGTAATGGCACGAAGCGAAATCCGCCCAGAACAGCGTGGGACCACGGTGAGAGTGGAGGAAGGGCAACAAGTGCTTCTGCAAGCATTTCCCTCGATAAATCTGCCCGTTTAGAGTGCCGGTTGTAACGAACGGCTTGCTGTACCGTCCGCACTCACAAATCGCCTGCCACAACAGGTCTCTGGTCTTCGTCTCCTGGAACATCTTCACAACGCGGGACACGGTGGAATGGTGGATTCCAGGCCTTTTGCCGATCCATCTGTGCAACTGCGCCCAAGATTTGCTGGCGTAGCTCTTCTTGTTTCGAATGCATCTTGAAAACTTCTTGACATCGCGATAGAATTTTGCACACATAAACATAACACTCTTAGCTAGTATTACTCAAAATTTCATTAATTTTCATACACGCGATAAAAAGTTACACCCAAAACAAAGTGTTGCATTTTTTCCGAGTCCAATCTTTATGAATCGTCATAAGGAGTTCATGTACAAAGAATCAAAAGAAGGTAGTCTTTAAAAGACCTGCATGTATCTTTAAGATCATAAAAAATAATTACCTATTCCGTCGAGCTTTTCAACACGATAATTTTTTCCACCTAATATCAGGAGACATTTTCTAAAAACATCTTCGTAACTAGAAACGAGAAGAAAAATTAGTATTTTCCATTTAATTCCAACTACCTTTGCTTATCTTGACAGATACGCGTATTTTGTCTACAATGTGCAGACTTCTTCTGTATCTCGTACTAATAACTCGACTTTAAACATTTCCGTACTTCTCATGTATGTGGCCAAATGGCCTAATACCAATTTTTGCATTTTGGTCACAAAAATTTCGGTTTTAAGTAGAAACTTTACCAGAAGGCTTATTAACGCAAATGCGCACACATCTTGATAAACTATAAATGTAGTAAATCGAGAGTATTTCATTACATCGCCTAATGCGTACGAGAATATTTTGTTGATTTCTAATATCTTTTTTTTAACCCTTATGTGTTCGACAAAAAAAACAACTCTAAGTGATCGACAGGGTACCCGGGAACCCACCGAATTGAAATGGTTATAACTGTGGCTATTATTGACCGATTTTAATTCGTTTGGCACCGTTAGATTTCAAAACTCATTGGCTTTCAAGACAAACTCAGCAATGACCGTTTGAATTCATCTGTTTTCCGTAAATCCGGGCTACCGGGGCTGTGGTCCGGTACGGAGGCACTATTTGGCAACTTCTAATAAATTTCCGGGAATGGAAGTCAAAATTTTTGGTATAATAACTAGAAGCTATTAAAATTATTTTGTGGGCCACATGCTGACATGTTCCTGCAACGGTCATTCTGTAACAGGTTCCCGTGGGGCCTCGAGTGGCCATAAACATTTTCAGTAGAAATCCTTGCAATATGGGTATCAAAATTTATGAAATTTCGCCAGTAGGATATTTCTCAACGTTTTGAGGCTATCTGATGAATTTTTATCGGACCGGTCAATCCGGAACAGGTTCCCGTGGGGCCTCGAGTGGCCATGAATATTTTCAGTAGAAAATCCTGGCAATATGGGTATCAAAATTCATAAAATTTCTCCAGTAGGATATTTCTCAACGTTTAGTGGCCATCTGATGATTTGTCCTCGGACCGGTCAATCCGGAACAGGTTTCCGTATGACCTCAACTGGCCATGTTCATGTTTAGAAGAAAACTCTAGCAATATGGGCATCAAAATTCATGAAATTTAACCAGAAAAATATGTCACAACATTATGTGACCATCTGATACTTTTCCTCGGAAAGGTCATCTCGAAAGAGGTTCCCGTGAGGCCTCGAGTGACCATGAACAAAACTGGCCACAAAACGTTGAGATATGTCCTATATTTCATGATAACCACATTGTCAAGGTTTCCTTCAAAAATGTTCATGGCCACTCGAGGCCCCACGGGAACCTGTTCCGGACTAACTGGTCCGAGGACAAATCATCAGATGGCCACCAAACGTTGAGAAACATCCTACTGGAAGAAATTTCATGAATTTTGATTCCCATATTGCCAGGGTTTTCTACTGAAAATGTTCATGGCCACTCGAGCCCACAGGAACCTGTTCTGGATTGACCGGTTCGAGGAAAATCATCAGATGGCCACTAAACGTTGAGAAATACCCTACTGGAGAAATTTCATGAATTTTGATACCCATATTCCCAGTTTCCTTTCTAAATATGTTTATGGCCACTCGAGGCCCCACGAGAACCTGTTACAGAATAGCCGTTCCAGGAACAAGTTGGCATATGGCCCACAATAGGATAGAAATAGTTTCTAGAATTATTCCAAACATGTCTGACATCCATTCCTGGCAAATTCAATAGATGTTCCGATATTGTGTCTCCGTACCGGAACACAGACCCTAGTGACCTGGACTTATGGGAACCAGATGAATTCAAATGGTCATTACTGATAATGTCCGTAAAGCGAATGAGTTTTGAATCTAACGGTGCCTAAAGAATTTAAATCGGTCAATAAAAGCCAGAGTTACAATCATTTGAATTTGGTGGGTATCCGGGTACCCTGTCGATCACTTAAGGGTAATAAACATCGAAGTCCCCCTTCGGCCCCCTTGCTACTATACGAAATGTTTTTACACATGAAGTTGCCTTCCAACTATTATTAAGATGTCACTGAATTTCAGCTTCCTGGTTTAAAATTAACTATGAAATGGGAAAAATACACTCAGATATGGGTAAGTACTAACGTACCCATAAATAGGTATGTTCACTTTTCGCGATTATGGGTATTCTTCATCCATATTTGGGTAAACTGCTCTTAGCGTGTACACCGATTTGACATTTGTGTTAAGACAAAGCGTTGCTAAATTCAACAGTTGCGCATTTTCGGTCAAGCTGAATCATTTCGATTTGCATTGATTCAGTTGCATTCAGGAATTGAAATTGATTTCAACAAATATATTTGATCGAGTCTATGAGAGTCCACAGGACTGAAGCTGGCTGTAATTCACGAGCAACAATCATGAAGCTGGAAAACTTGTTGCTGCGTGTGGTGCTGATTTGACAGCTCGGTTTTCTTGAAGGCTATATGCAGCAAACACAATATTCGCGGTGGAAGTTGTCATGTTTTTCCGTTAATTCCATTCGAGAATAAAATCTTCCGTGTTGTACGTAGTGCAGTGATTATCACAACGATAGTATTTTTTTCATTGTTAATCAGCCATTTATTATAATGTTGTATCTACATTACTGATTGTAGTGGTTGGTAGACGCAATTATGTAAGGAAACATAATGCATTGTGAACCGAACTTAAAATGTTAAAATCATCACTAGCGCCACGCCAAAAGTGGCGAGGCTTCAAGAACTAACGTTCTCTTCGGTCCTCTGTGTGAGACACCCCATGGTCGCTTTGCTTGCTTTCGGATCCGGTACCGGCTATCGAGTTGTTGGAGTATTCCGAATACTTTATAATGCATTGAATACAAAACTTAGTTTTAAGAAGATCGAAACCATTTAGTTGCCTAAAGAGAAATGCCTTTGACATACATTAAGGCTTGTTCACGACAAAATCTGGATACCCTTTATTACGGATATCTCCGGAAATACTTTATCAACTCGTGAAATATTTCGCAGACTACTGATGAACGTATGTCAGTTCATTGTGTAAAATCAATTTTTGGTGATACTACAAGCTTTTAGATCGAAGATGGCGTCGAAAGAAGAACAAGTGCGAAATGCAGTTATGTGCGGTCGCGTGATCTGCCAGTAAGAAAACTTGCAAAAAAGTTTGGTTTTTCCTGCAAGCACTGTCCATTACGTTCTTAAATCTTTCGATACACGTTTGACAACAGCCAGGAAGGCTGCGAGCAGAACAAAAACGGATCTCAGGAACCACCAGAAGAACGCGAAGGTGAAGCAAATATTGCAGAAGAGACCAGATCTTTCGGTACGTACTGTGGCTAGAAAAATAAAATCAAGCTGAACAATGCATTAGGTCTAAGTAACATTGAGAGATTCTCTTCGCCGACTTTCTTATTCGTTAATAGTTTGTCTATTAAACGATTAGCTGATGTGTTTGACGTATTGGATCCTTAATTACACTTTATACTACCGTACTGTGTGTGAAAATGCTTGAATATGTTTTTACATAGCCGTAGGAATGCAAAGAGAAAGTCGACGAAGAGAGTCTTACAATGTTACTTAGGACCTAATGCATTGTTCAGCTTGAAATGTCCTCATCTTTCGTGCATACTTCCAAGCACCGGCAAGGTATGAAGTCGTTCAAGGTGAAAACTATACCGAACCGTAATGATAAACAGAATGTGACGGCTAAAACCCGGGCTCGCAACTTGTATCGCGAATATTTGACGAAGTTTTCGTGCATGATAATGGACGATCAAACTAATGTGCTGGAAGACTTTAAGTAGCTTCCCGGAATGTCCTATTATCCAGCCATGAAACTGAACAACAAGGATGAAGAAAAAGGCCAAGTTTCACAACAAATAATTTGTTTGGCAGGCAATATGCAGCTGTGGTCGAGCAAGCCAAAGCCTCATCACTACCCGAACGGTAAACATGTTGTACCGGTGAATCCACCTAACTGCCCGGAGTTGCGACCTATCGAGCGGTATTGGGCTCTCGTTAAGAGAGAACTCTCTCAATAGAAACAACAAGCTACAACTCTAGGAAAATTCGAACATCTTGGACACAAACAGCTGAATCGGCTGCAGAGAAGTCTGCACAGACCCCAATGGCTGGAGTAAACTCAAAAGTTCGTAGTTTCTCATTCAGCCTACACAGAAATCTGTAAAGTTTTACCGAATTCTCAACAGCTAATCGGTCGGTAATTTGATTTACCGGATTTCGGTAAAATTTAACCGAAATTCGTTAAATCGGATTACCGAACGTTCAGCTGTTGAGAATTCGGTAAAACTTTACAGATTTCTGTACAAAAAATCTAAGTGTGTAGTTAAATAACTTTACAGAGTTTTAAGATGACCAATATTGCACAATTAAATAAATAAAAATGCATCTTGGATTGAATTAACAGCAAATTTGATTTATTCCAAATTTAATCTGTCCAGATTTTGTCGCGAACAAGCTCTTCTCAAGTTTCAAGCGCAAATTCCGGTGAGAAAGCAACAAATAACCGGGATTCTTTTGTTCTAATTTTGCTGCACTGCAGCAGGCTTTAATGAAGAATAGCGAAGCAACTGCCACAGATTTATTGAGATTTGTGTTTTGAAAATCGGTCACCTTAAAACCATAGTTTTGGCCACCTTAAAACATCATCCAATGAATCCAAGGATCAAACTTACGAATTCGTGACATACATATTGTTGTTTGCAATGAAGTTGAATCGCTTCAATAACGAGATATGACTGAGATAAATATTTCGTCCAATCATCCATATCGGAAAAGTCCCACTTCCCTTCCGTCCCGAAAACCGTTGCCAACGCGGGGCCAACGTTCCGTTTAGACTTCCCCAACGAGCTGCCCGAATTCGCGCGCAACTCGGAGGCGGAGCGATCATTTTCTCAACCAGAACAAAGAAAAGCTCAAAGCCGTCGGGCGAATAATCTGTCAAAATGCTAAATAGCTATCGTTTCTCGCTTGTCGGACGGGGTAATCCATTTTGCCCGGATACGGCCGCTGCCTCCGCCGCCTCCTTAGATTTTGAGTTTAATGTTCGAAATGATGGAAATTCCTGCTATCCCTCTCCTTCCCGCTGCCAACTCGCTTGGCGTGACTTTTTTCTCTCGATGTTGGTTTTACCGTGTTTTTGTTCTCTCGCTCTCTCTCTCCTTCGGAGGTGGCACAGTGTCAAATTATGGTCGCATTTTACTACCGGATCCGAACGTGCCGAAAAGCCGAGTAGGATAGAACACACACAAAACCCACCGTAGGTAAGGTACACGCACGAAGGACGACCCCAAAGCAAACAAGCCGGTAACAGATGTTTGTCTTGTTGTCCTTATGGACACACCGAATTTCGGATTCCGATTAGGTGATGCGTATAATTAGGGATCACATAGGTTTTTCGGTTCTTTCGGCCGGATGCCGACCGATCGAACTTTTTTTTTTTGAAAAACGCAACATAGTCTCAAACACGTGCAAATTCGTGCCATACCGAACCGGTCGGAACCAATCCGGCATGTTCGGAATTCTTTTATTAGAAAATGCACTTTCTTCTGGCCACGAGCTCTGAAATTTTAGAGTTGAAATTGCAACTATTCCTCGCACCCGAGCGCCGCCTGCTTGGTAGGGTTTTCGGCCGGGCGGTGACGAAGTAGGCTTAATTCTGACGTGACAGACAGTTGTCTGTCATTATTTAAAACCTAACCTATACACGAGCTCGAGGCAGCAACTCTCGTTTGAATCCACGTTCCTTCGCTCTAGCCTGGCGTGGTGCGCTCGAAAATAAATTCGAGAACACGCGGCACGAGAAGAGCTATTTATTATTTTCCGTAATTGCCTGGAATAATTTTCGCCCCGATTTTCGCTTTTAGCTCTGCATCATCTTCATTTTTTTCCTTCCTCTTTTCTCTCTCGTTGCCCTTCTTTCCGGCTTTGCAGCAGTAGCGACCTCTGGGATATACAATAATTCAGAAATGAAAGTCTTGTCCGGTCGTTCGGCCGCTCGGCATATTCTCGCGCGATGTGCACAGCAAATTTCGTTTGGCTGTCATATTTTCGCCTACTACTGCGGTTGGTCTGACGGACGGGAAAAATTAGTGCTTTAATTTGTTTATGGACCCTCTGTTTTCTACGCGAAATTTATACACGCTTTGGGAAGTCCATTCAAAAAGATGATGGCTCCGAAAATAGAAAATGGGTTCATAAACGTCAGCCAGCAATCCAACGAGCGAGCGAGCGAGCGGCTGACGAGGGGCTGACCGATCAATTATCGCCTTATTAATCAAGAGGCGATCGATTTGTGCCGCGGCCGTCAAAGCAAGCAAAATTCGCCCTCATGTGCGTATGGCTGGAAAAAAAGGGGGAAGTGGTGCGTGGCGGTGACGAGCGCCCGCGGCTTGCTGGACACGGATAAGCGCCACATAATTGCCATCATTATCTCGCCTGCCCGCCTGCCCGCTTGACTCCGTGTACTCCGTCTTTGTTTTGCTTGCCCAGCCACTCTTCGGTAGCCCGACCCGCCTAGTAGCGCGCAGTTAACCTGTTATACAAGAAGACGTATTTACCCCTGCTTCCCCGCACCCAATGAAGCTGTTTAGCCGACGGCGAAATAGGTGGCGCTGCGATTCGCCTTTTATTCGGTTGTTTATTTGCCTACGCGAGTTTTGTCCAACTCTTTTTTATCGCGCGGCTGAGGTGCCCCTCTCAAGACTAAGCTGTCGAATTGATAAAAGTAATTCCTCGAACTGACGGGGAAAAATTCGCGAAATCAACACAAGCCACACACAAAAAAAAAATACATATCGTCACACATCATGATCCATCTCGGATACATTCAAGCAAATCATTATACAAATATAGTAATAAGTCGTAAAAATACACGAATACCGTGTCGCTACGGCTACGGACGCAAGAGTAGGACACGGCAAAGAGAATCTCCACTACGCTATGCCGCGCACCGCCTGCTTCGTTCGCCCACTCCCGCCGCGGTCGCCACCGCTGACGGTTGGTTTTTTATTTGTAGGTTGCTGCCGGCGGGTCAACGAACCCATTTCAACTGTTGTGTTTCTTATTCAGATGAGGTTCAATTAAAAGGAAGTTGCTGATCCATTCCAGTGTGGGTGGCATCAAGACCGTTGTGGTGTTTTTTAGAAACTATCACCACACCATCTGGTGCCGATTTCGATCGGCCGTCCAACTTGGTTACGAGAACAATGGAATGCTTATGGAAATATTTCGAAGAACCATTGTTGATTCACGCATTGGAGGTTGAATTTGGTGGAATTTCCACAAGCGTTGACAGAGCGCGAATCGTTTCCTTTTAATTCCCATCAATCACATTGGTATCTCTGGCTGATTGCATATTTCATCTACGGCAGACGTCAGCGCTTTCACAGATATGAAACTGGACTACACTGCCTGAGTTAATGATTGGTCCTGTATGAACTGTAGTGCATTTGTTGGCGTTGAAAACTCGATCAAATCGTCCAGGGTCAATGGGGTCCCGTGCAGTTTCCGGGAGTGCTCCGATAACAGAACGAGTGAAATTTTTTGACTACCTCTACCTGCTGCCGCGTCCAAAGATCTACTGAGCCTCTCAGGGGAAGACCACGACCATAAACCCTGCGTTTGGTTTAGGCCGAAACGCACACCTGACACAAGTCTCAACGAAGCTCGTGTTCCTCTCCTTGATCTTCCCCTACACTCGTCGAAGTTTGTACGCTCTACTTCTACAATGTGGCCTCCGGGAGACACACTTGCCGCAAGCTCTAAGGAAGCCCCTATTCCTCTCATCGCAGTCAAGCCTCGGCTGTCAGCGACCAGTAGCCGTCCCGGTCCTGTGTTTGACTTGGAAGACGGGGACTTGCGAACACCGAAATCCGAACATTTCAAGCACTGATCGCGGTTTTCAGTCAAGCCTTATTACACCACGTTTAGTCATCTTCTGCAATTTGGACACCGGGACGAACGCTTGCCTTTAGTCTCAAGGGAGTCCCTATTCCTCTCATCGCAGTCAAGCCTCGGTTGTCAGCGATCAGCAGTCGCCCCAGTCCTCCGTTTGAGTTGGAAGACGGGGTCTCCCGATCTCTGATTCCAGGCAAGTACGCTCTTCTATTTCGAACATTTCAGGCGCTGATCAATTCACCGCAGTCAACCTTCATCGACCCAACGTCGCATTATCTCTGCAAATTGGCCACTTGAATCTGCTGCCAGACTCACATTGGCCGAAGTTAACGAAACACCACCACTAGCGATTAGCAGCTGTCACGGCCGCTCACAAACCTCGTCCAATAACTCCTCCGAGACCTAACACCGGTATGGTTGGTAGCAATCTCATTGTGCACGGACTGCAAGTTTACTACCAGACTACTTTCTGGCTAGCTCGGACTGTTCGTATGACATTATCGTCCTGACTGAGCCATGGCCATTGATTCGTCCCACAATGTATTACGGGGCGACCGAAGCGCACTAAATAGTCTGAAGGTTTCTGGTTTTGATCGTTGTACGTTACGGTCTAGAATCGTTGAAGATGAATCTTGGAAGTCGGCGGAGCAAGTTTGGATCTCGTTGAATCTCAAGGATCATACCCTGTGTGTATGTGCCGCTTACTTTCCTCCTGACAGAGCTCGAAGTTGCTTGGAATAACTTCCCTTCGTCTGCAAGGTAGTTCAACGCAATTCTTATCAACGATGCAGATATCGTTGCCGTTGCAAACAAGTTGAAGACGTCAAGCAGCTCTGGATCGGACGTGTTTCCATCCGTGTTTCTAAAACATTGCATTGCTTCGCTGACTGTACCATTATGCCACATCTATCGGGGATTATTGACGACCGGTAAGTTTCCAACACTATGGAAGGAAGCGTACACGTTTCCCGTACACAAATAGGGAGTTAGAAGAAATGTTGATAACTATCGCGGAACTTCGAGCATGTGCTCAGATTCTGGGCTGTTTTGAACTGACCATTTTGGAACCCGTATTTTTCCACGTGAAGCAATATATCAGCGACGATCAACTTGGATTCATGGCGAAGCGTTCAACGACCACACATTTTCTCTCAATCACTTCCTTCAACATGGATGGGATTTCATCTGGTTCACAAACGGACGGTGTCTGCATAGACCTATCTGCTGCCTTTGACCGAATCAACCAAGATATCGCTGTGTCAAAACTGTAAAGACTTCGCTTTGGCTCCTTGCTTCACTGGTTCCTGTCGTATCTCTGTGGCAGAACTCTCAAAGTTCAAATTGGCGATGAGCTGTCCTCTTCGTTCCCCACCTTGTCCGGCATTCCCCAAGACAGTCATCTTGGGCAGCATCTTCTCTTGTGTTCAACGATATCAACTTGTTGCTGAAATCTCATCAGTTCAGCTTTGCTGACGACCTCAAAATCTACCCTCACGTGGATTCGCTACGAGACGCTTCACAGTCTCGCAAGAAGATTTAGAGACAGTTCAAAGGTGGTGCGAGATGAACTATTTACACTTGATTCCGGGAAAGTGTACCGTTGCCACTTTTTCCTGGAAGAAGTCTCCCATTTTCTTCGGTTATTCCTTGGTAGAACTTGGTGAACTTCTCTGCAAAGAGACAACCAAGTAAAGAAGCTTGGTGTGACACGCGACGTTAAACTCACGTACAAACCTCACAGGTCCTACATCATAACGAAAGCTTCCCAAAATCTCGGCTTCATTTTCGCGAGGCTAAAGAATTTCGAGACATGTACTGCCCTAAGTCGCTGTTCTGTTCGTTGGTGAGGTCCACCTTGGAATAAGCTTCCCCGGTCTGGAACCCGCATTTCCAAAAAAGTGTCGAACGTATTGAGTCAATTCAACGACGTTCTATCCGCTCTTCGTTGACTGCCTTGAAGGGACCCTTTCAACCTTCCGAGTTACGAAAGTCGCTGCCTTATGATTCATTTGAACACTCTTCAAATTCGCCATGAAGCCGCGAAGGCACTTATCGTCACGGATTCGCTGTCTGACCGATTAAATTGCCCTTCACTGCTCGCCGATATTCCACTCCAGGCTCGTAGACGTATCTTACAACCGTAATCGTCTACGGGACGAACTCTGGAATGATTGCTTTGCAACATTCCTCCCTTCTTACTTCTAGAACAGGTATGGTTCAAATCTGGATGGCATCCGGCTTATCGTCTAGGGTCGGACCGACGGTGACTCTTGAATGGTATCGGTTGATGGTTGGGACTCTTGAATAGTATCGGCTACTGGTTGGTCGTCTTCTTCTTCATGTTCCGATTCTGGGTTTTCAATATGCCTGGAACTTGCTTCTGGCTCGGACACAGCTTCAGCTGGTCTGTATTGACTGGAATCTGCTTCGACTTCAATTTTTTCTTCAGACCGTGATTGGGTTTCTTGATGAACTTTGGAACTAGAGAGGACGGCAACAATGCGTTTGTGGATTGCAGGCCAAACATATCCACCAGGATACCCAGTGGTGTCAAATCTACTGCAATAGATGTTCCATCGCTGGAACGACACTTTAATTGATTAGTGAGTGACCTGATGAGTTTCTTGCTTCCGTGTCACTAAGCCAGCAGCACAGTATGGTGCACATGGGCGATGACTTCGATGATAACACTAGAAATCCACTGCCACTTTATGTTGCTACTGTAGACCTTGGAGAATGCGTTGGCACCTTTACGGAAGCCATGTTGAGTTCTGTTCGCCTTGCTTCTGATTGAACTGCTCATTCTAGCGAAGATTGAGGACCACTAGCTTCGGATGCTCGTGATGAAGGAGATCAAGAACTGTTCTCATGTTACGACCAAGACTGCTGCGAAAGAGTCCCGCTATTCAGGACATGCTGGGAGTTGTCCGGTATACCTGGAGGAAAGTTTGCAGTGTTTCGAAGATGCTCTCCTCGTTGACTTTGAGCAATGACCTCTTCAATGTATCTACTTTATCTCTCCGTTTGACTCATCGGACTAAGGATAAAACGGTGAGGTTCGGATGAGCTAGAATGTCGTTTGTTCTGTGTAACACCGCAAACTGTTCTTGACGTGTAAAATGGTGCCGTTATCGGACACGATAGAGGTTGGGAACGCCAAATGGACAATTGGTTTATTCAGAGACTCGGTTGTTGCTGATGTTGTCGAGGATCGTATGATGCGGGCTTCGGAAACTTTGGGAAGGCATCTTCAGCTGCCGGGAAGAATAGACCGTTGACTGGGCCAGTCCCGAATAAGTGGCGTAGTTTTAACATTTCTTGACGAATTCAGCAATTTTGTCGTCAGATTCCCGTGCCAGTATACGTGGCTACGTGTGCAACAGCCTTTATGCGCTCCCTTCCCGGATGTCATCTGTATAGTTGCTTGTGAACTGTCGCGGATCAAAAAACGGTTGGACATGCATTTCGATGAGCGAGAGAAAGTGAATTGTGGTTTGGAGGGCCATCTATGGAGAACCGGGCTCTGGAAGGGCAGCACACAGCACCGACTTGAACGTCGCGGGTGGCGAGCTGATTTCGTTTCCAGAGTGGAATCCCAATTTCCGTCGTAACTTCCGGTGCAAAGAACGTTCTTTATTCCAAAGTAGCGGCACAGTAACGTTAATGACCATTGAAGGCGGTTATGCGTATGAACAGGCATTCTCTTCTTCAATCCGAAAAATGCGCAGGGAGTGGTTGCGTGATCCGTCTGGATAGAAGAACCTGCGTT
>JASCZW010008739.1:0-47862 GCA_034211315.2 Aedes japonicus | reverse complement strand
CACAATATTACAATAATCACAAATAATAAGCTCATTGATAAACCCCTCGCTATTTATGCTCAAAAGGGCTCACGCACACACAAGTGTCGACGAACGTCAAAACATTCCGGCCGACGAGTTTTTGTTTTCATTTTCATTCTTCTGCGATCTGTTCACGACGGAGGAGCTCGGCTGTTTGCTGAAGCCCGTCCCCCCTTTCTTTTATCGGTTTCGTTGGTTGGCCAAGTGGCAAGAGTAGTGCGGTGGTGTTTTGTTTTGACGGATTAAATCACTTTCTCTTCCTGGTGCAGTTCTGTTTATCCATCAGTGTTGGTCCTTCGATACTGTCATTCTTTTATAAGAAGCGCTGAACTAATCTGGTGGTCATCATTTGCGATTTTTGTGCAAACAAGTTCCGATGTATAATGTGACCTGTTTCCGCTGCTGGAGGTCACATCTGGATCGGTGAAAATTCTGGAGATTCGATTGTAAACATCCGTCAGCTTCGAACGCACAAAATAGCAAAATAACAACTTCGAGGAAATCATCGATCCCTTCCCCTGCGTTGCAGAGTCGATCGCTTGATTAATCTGTTTTCACGTAATTAACTGCAACCGAACCACATACATACGATCACGTAAGTAATACGAAGTTGTTCTTTTAATGTAGTGATTAAAAAAGCAAGATGATTCAATTTACAACTCCCATTAGTACCTGTTCCTCTGCAATTAAGCACTGGATAAGTGAATGCAAAGTAGTCACCCAGTGCTGGGTGGATTAAGTTTTTGTCACTCTGACCTTAATGTTGAACTAAAGTGGGCAAACGTTATAATTGTTATATTTATACCAAAGACAAAAAAAGGTGGCTATGAATGAATAATTAACCACGGTCGACTTGGTTCGCTTTCAGTGGTATTATAGTTAATAGGAAGTAATTTCTCATATGTTTTGTGACTGGTACCCAGCGGGGACAGAACAACAGCTGGTGAGCATTTGCGCCAATAGCGATGGAAATGATTACATTACATAAAATCTCGACTTCCAGTTTTTCCATGGTGTAGTTGTGGCTTCGCACTTTTGCTCAGAGAAATTATGTGTGTTATTGATATGACAAAGCGAAACAATTCGCTTGAACTCAATCAAAATAAATATGGGCTGATACTGATAAGAACAGTTCGCTGGTGTTCAATGGTATCAGCGGTTCTGTACTATGAGTTCCTACGCAGGCTTATCGTGAAGCGATAATAAATTTAGCTTTGCCCGTGATTAGGACTGCGTTTTGGAATTGTGTATTATGACTTCAACTGGGTAGATTATTCAATAGTAAACTGATCGTTATCGCCCGAATACCTAACAGGTTGTGTTGAAATTAGTTGGAAATTCCGACGCCGTCCTCGGGTCGGGAGTAAGGTCAAGGGCAGGGTTTTGCGTTGAATTGGATCACTTCAAAACTAATAGCATTCCAACCCTCTCTTTCCTTCCAGCGCCAACATGCCAGTGCTAAGTAAACTTACATCCGTTCCGATTACCTGTAAGGAGTACGTCCATCCATGGACCGACTCGTGCAGCATTGCTTCGGCCGAATTCTTAATCGTTGCCGTGCAAGACAGCCTGCGGATCTACACAGCCGTTTATATGGTAACTCATCATCCCGAAAAAAATCCTCTCAATCTCAACCCACTCTGCCCCTCTTGCAGCTCTCATTGGCCATGCGCGGCCGCATTCCCAACCATCGGGGAACTGAAACGCACAATCCGCGGTCTGCTGCAGTCGACTGCCTTCCTAACGATGTCCGCCTTTAGCTATTCCGTATTCCTGTGCGTGATGCGACGCTTGACTGGCTCGTACAATTTCTACACCTCGTCCTACATCCCGGCCTACATAGCAGCATTCGTGTCAATCCTGGTAGAACGTCCATCGCGACGTGGGCTCCTGTGTCTGTACGTGTCCAACGTGGCAACCGAAACCGGCTGGAACATGCTGAAATCGCGAGGCCTAGTGCGATCACTTCCGTACGGGGAGATTCTGATCTTCGGCATGTCCACCGCAACGTTGCTTTACTTCTATCGACTGAACCGCCAGAAGGACTACAAGGATTCCATGTTCGATGTGTTCCGCTTTGCACTGGGAGATAGTGAAGTGATGAAATCAGACGACGAAGTGGCCGGGAGTAGACGGGATATTCGCGCCAGCGAACAACGACCTCCGCGGCGGGTGTCGTCCTACAGCATGATCCAAGCGGCCGTGAAAGCCTACCTCAATGTGATATCAAAAGTTAAGAAAATGGCGAAACACGAATTGTGCCGGCACAAGCACAGTTGCATCTACAATACGCTCTCTGGTGGCACTCGAATGTTCTCCATCGGTTTGGGCATCCAAGTGATCATGAAAATCCTCTTCCAAGCCCGGAAGATGATCCGAAAGCCCGAGCTGTTCAAGCGGACATTCTTGAGCAAGGAGATTATGAAGCTAGGAATGTTCCTGGGGGGATTCACTTCGTTGTACAAGGTGAGTACGATCGGATACAGGAAAATTCATGACTTGATTGATTCTTTCTCGCCCTAGCTGTCCTCCTGTCTTCTGAGGCACATCATGAAACGACGATAAGGCAGCTTATGCCATTCCGAGCGGACTGATTGCCAGCGTTGCATTTGGATACTATGCGGACACCACAATCGCACTGTACATTATGTGGAAAACACTCCAGGTAAGCCTACCAATATCGCCATCCCACTATGAAACCGGATTTTAGCAGACTTATATCTCCAGATGACCTACAACTGGGGCATCGAGAAGGGCTTCGTACCAAAGATTCCAGGCTTCACCGTACTGTTGTACTGTGCGAGCACTGCACTGCTCTTCCACGCGGCCACGTTGGAACCGATGACACTCCGTCCGAGCTACTGGAAGTTCCTATACTCCATTTCCGGTGGAAGGTTTGTCGCAAATCTGCATACCTAATGAGTAAGATTATCCTACATTCCCCCCCTTTCATTTACCTTCGCAGAATTTCCGTGATGGATCGAAGCGGCTTCGATGTGTACGGTTTGGACACCAGCGGTCAGATCCGGACCGTATCGAAACTGTGCAATACTCCGCAGGTGTTGAAGTTTAGGATTTAAAGCATTTGATGCTGATGTATTTTTTAGAAAGCCATGGAGGGCGCGCGTTGCCTTAAAGAGAGAATAGATTGGAAGCTTCAGTCGCAAACAATAGTGTGCACAGTTATGATTCGGCGGGGTTATCGGGGGAACGTACTATCTGCTTGAGCTTACAAAAGCATTGAAATCAGTAGAATGATATGGATGATGCGGGAAAATAACAGAGCAATCATATTGCTAATGCAGAAAATATTCCGAACTTTTCCGGGAATGCGATCACAAGAAAACTTCTATTGGAATTTGTTGAATGTTATATTGTTTTAATAAAATATTGTCAATGAAAGGAATGAGTGTGTTTATGATTGCAGATTTTATCACTGAATCGGTTGAATTGTACAGGATCGATTCTTAAATTGCAATTCAGATGCCACTTTATAGACGTAGCCACGTGATTACTTCAATCCTAGAAATGAACAGAAAAATTAGTATTTTCCCTTTAATTCCGACTACCTTTGCTTGTCTTGACAGATACGCGTATTTCGTCTACAATGTGCAGTTTTCTTCAGTGTCTCGTACTAATATACATTGAAGACGAAATACGCGTATCTGTCAAGATAAGCAAAGTTAGTTGGAATAAAATGGAAAATACTAATTGTTATTCTCATTTATAGTTACAGGTATTCCACTAAACAGCTCAAACTCTCTAGGATTCATCATAGCAACCCAGCCGTCAGAGCCAAACAAATTCATCGGATTGAAGAAAATCATCGCCGCACTTAGGAAGGACGTAGTATTTCTGAAGAAATGCCTAAAATATAAAGTTGTACAAGTAAGTCATAGGATTAAAATATGGACATCGACGCCTGCCAACATCTTCAGGAAAATGGAGGCGGAATTCATCAACGACAGCATCTCTGCACCTGAAGTTACCCAAGGAGTATCCTGTAAAATTTCAGGAGTTCTTATCACGAGCAAAGGTAGCAGAGGAATGCGAATCGAATAGGAAACGAACGGTTCTCGATAGGAAACTCAACAAGCTGAGAATAGAATCCCAACATACTCGGACCACACATCACATCACATACAACAGCTACCGTCATCAGGTCATACAAACAATAATGAAGTAACGGTATCTTTCGACGTCACGGCCCTTTTCCCTAGCGTACCGATCAAGGACGCAATTAACCTTCTAGAAGATTGGCTTTTGAAACAAGGAGATGACACAACATGGAAGCAAAAGGTGCGGATGTACCTTAAGCTGACTCGACTTTGCATGAAAGAGAACTACTTCACTTTCAGAGGTTCTTTCTATAAACAATTAAAAGGAGTCCCTATGGAAAATCCTCTATCCCCATTCCTCTGTGAACTGTTTATGGCAAATCTAGAAACAATCCTTAAAGCGAAACGATTATTCCCAACTCGTTGGTGGAGATACGTCGACGACATCTTCGCCGTAGTGAAACAAGACGATCTCTCCCTAATTCTTCAAGAAATCAACAATCTCCACAAAGAGATTAGGTTCACTCATGAAATAGAAAAGGATGGGAAACTTGCATTCCTCGACCTTCTAGTAGTTAGAGAATCATTGTTACCATCTCCTTTAGAGTTTGAAATCTTCAAACTCATCAAGTAGAAAAGGGTTAATTTATACTTGTTGAGAACTATGTTTAAACATTATGGGAAATACGTCACATGAAAGGTTTCAATCTATATTTTGAAGAAAAACATTCGAAACTGAGCCAAAACATTATTTTTGTTGTTTGCTCATCACCATGAGGCACCAAGAGTGCACATTAATGTTTTTTTGCTAGAATGATGGATATGAAGAGAAAGTATTGAAAGTTCCGTCAGTGTACGGCAGACAGGTAGGAAATCAAACAGATGTTTTTGAAATTGAGCGAAAGGGCATGTGCCCAGTGGTACTCGAACCATGGACGTCAATCTTTGCCTAACATCCTACTGCGGGGTAGGTTGAGCATCGGAACAAGTGCGCCAATTCAACAGGCAAAAATTGACGTATGGAAAGACGCTCATGTACCACTCTAGCTTGTGATAGTTATTCTAGCGATCTATTGTGTGCACTCTATTTTTGATGCGCACATGGGAGAGGAACTCTCTGCTTTTTTGGGTTTGTTTTGATTCGCAACGACTGAGATCACTAAAGTTTTTTCTCGTCTCTAACGAAGAGACTTTGGAGAGAAACACCGTGAAGCGATGTGATACACAGCAAAAAGAGTTGTTGAATATTACACAGAATCAGATGCACATAGGTCATTCCATCGATTGTGTAATGTTAGGTTGTCTCGATGAACACAATAAAATGATGCACAGCTTATCGATGTAATTTGGTCGATGTAAACGAAGCAACGTAACTCATCGAGACAATGTGAATCATCGCGACGTACAACATAGTCGTGACGTAAAGGAGCAATGTAAAATTTAGTAAAACGTAATTTTCTGATATTATTTGATGTAAAAAAATTTGTACAGCGGCAATTAAAACACAAGTATCGTTTTATTATTAAAATTTAGATTGGAAATTTAAAAAACTTCCGGAAATAAAAATAATCCAAAATGAAGGCACGAAGGCCTAGATGACCTATTTGGGATAAAACAAAAAGAAATAAATCCTAACCATTCAGTCACACTATCAATCAACAAACTCACATTGATGACTTGCGTATTCTTGCAGGTCAGCAGATCTCAGAACGGAGGGATGGCACCGTCTAGGATGAGTCGCGCCACCTTTTCCCGGTTGCCACTGATGGTGAGGTTGCTGATCGCCCAGGCAGCTTCCTTTTGCGTCTGGAATTCGCCTTTGCTTAAGTTTTCGATTATCTTGAGCAACAGTCCAGCGTCGATGACGGCTTGCACCTGTGTCTGATTGCCATTGGTAATATTGACAGGAACCACACGGTTTCTTGCGGATTTTATCCTGGGGCATCGCAGTTCAGGACAACCTGTGTCTGATCATCTGAACCGGTGACAATACTACCAACTGCCCGCAGGGCTGCCTTCGTACTTTAACCTCGACGTGTATAGCAGGGGAATCAATTTCGGTACCACACCACTGTCGATCACCAGCTGAATCTGTTCGTTGCCTCCGTCGGTGAGATAGCTCAGGGCCCACACGGTGTCTACTAGGATGTTAATATCGGTATGATGGATCAGCATGGTCAACGCTGGAAGGATTTCCAAAATCGTATCAACCGGTGGCGGTGGGTCCTTGTTACGACACAGGTTCACGATAACCCATGTGACATTGCGCAGAAAGGTATTGGAATTTCCGGCTTGATGAACGACAGCAGAGGATGAGCAACGCCCAGCTTGATGACGTAGTCGCGTAGGCAGGGGCCATCGCCTATGATGTTACCAGGGCCCAGACAACTTGCTCGCACACTTTTGCAGCGGGGGATCCGAGCAGGCGCAAGAACAGCGGAACTGCTCCAGCCCGTACAACCTGATTGGTCTGTGCCGATGTTCCCGATGCAATGTTTGTTAACGCCCAAGCCGCTTCGAACTGGAGCAACTGATTATCGTCACGCGAGGCAACCAACCAGGATCGGAAGAATTTCACTCTGTATCAAGGAATCGATCGGAGGATTTCGATCCGAGGATAGCAAACGACGTGCCGCCTGTACCGCTGCCGTCTTTGTCGGCGCTGTTTCCGGCCTTCTCTACCAGTTTGCGCAAATTGGACGGTGAAGTGTAGTCGTCTTCGTCTGCCGATTCGGCTGTTGTCTGCGGGACGTTACAACGCTTGAGGATGGTTTCTTCGCGTTTGTTCTTGCGTAGTTCAACAGTCACTTTATTGCGGCGGCGTCGCATTTCCTGAAAATAAGGGAAAGGAACAAATTAGACATATGATTTTTTTTAATGTTATGTGGACGCTTTGGATGTTTACTTTGAATTTTGATCTTCAGTAGTGACAAACAAGATCGGACGTATCTGTCCATGACCGTGGCGGTTGATTTTGTTTTGATAAAAAAAAATAGTTTAGGAAGATGAAAAAAGAAAAGAACAAGTCTGGCAGTAATTAATATGGAACAAAAGGTGTGTGCCACAAAAAGTTTGGCATTGTTGCAAGATTTAATTTTACATAACAGCTAAATGCGATAAAGCATCAAAATCGTGTAATATTTAACATTTTTTGCGGAGTCCTTTATGTGCATTGGTTTTCGTGTAATATTTATGGTTTTGATATGTGGTTATTACATTCGTGCCACTAATAATTTTATTCGGATGTAATTTGAAGAGCGATGTAATATTCCATCAAATGGATGTTATTGTGCATCGTATTTTCTCGATTACATCAGTTTTTAATACGTTAGCATCAATTACGTTGATGTATATTACTTTTTTTTTTTGCTGTGTACTGATCCTCACCAGTATAATTAATGGTTACCACTATTTATGGTTTTGACATACTTTTAATTGTTATGTTATATATTCTCCGTGCGTGGACTAACGAGTATGATGTAGAAGGCCGCGCACTGACGGAACTTTCAATACTTTCTCTTCATATCTATCATTCTAGCAAAAAACATTGATGTGCACACTTGGTGCCTCATGGTGATGAGCGAACATCTCCTTCTACATCATACTAGTTACTCCACGCACGGAGAATATATAACATAACAATTAAAAGTATTGTTTTTGTATTTTTAATGACGTTTGCCATAACTGGTGTACTGCACCAATTATCGCCATGGTTCCTTTCATGGCCAATTGCATGTGTTTCTTATGGGAGTTGTGCAACTGAAATTTTAAGAAAAATGGATTAAGTCTATCTTTTGATTTCCGACCAAATTCTAAAGCTTTGATTAATGAAGACGTACACTGAAAATTAATTTTCGTAAATTAGCTTTCACTCGTTTCGTAAAGGTCGATATCGTGTTCGAAAGAAATTTCTTTTTCTATCCCAAACTAATGTTAAATTCCGTTTACTGAATAATAAAAGTAAAGAATCGAAAAGAAAATTCTGCAGCAGTATCCACCTGAAAAGAACAAAACATAAAATTGGAATTTGTAAGGTTCCCACGCAAACTAATGGGAGCTGTCAATTTTACTTTCGGAAAAATGTTCCGCTCAATTATTTTGTAAGTGAAGGTGACATTTAGTTCCATGCAGATCAATTGTCAAAATTCCGATTGGTAATATTGAACAAAATTCCGTAGCCTCATTACTTTATAGGTCGATACTGACCTTTAACATGGATTATGCACATAGAACAAATTACATGAAACATTCATGTTACTTGTCTTAAAACAAAACGCTTTCATTACACCTTTTTTGTACAATGCACAAAATTAATTTCGTGAAGAGCAGAATAACTCCTCGTGGTTGCCTTTTTTTTTTTTCAAATATTTTTTGAGCCGATGAAGTAGAACCAACAATCAATATGCAACTAGTGATTTGAAATTGGTTCACTGCTGTAGAACCCCTTGGTCCGAAGTACACCTTGAAGCCAGCACCTTAGTATACATATTTGCGCCTTTGTTTTTATTTGCTGTGTTATTTTGACAGAATATATGAGAGTGTGTTCATGTGAGTTCATTATTGGGGGCGCATTATTGAGCTTGGACCGAGCTTGGGACCGATGTGCTAGTACTGACTGAGCCAAGAAAATAATCGTATTTGTATGGGACCTACTGGTATTAGAGTTAGTCTATGGTAGAACTGTCAGTCGTTCATGCAACCACCCAAGAGCCGTTTCTTTTTTATTGGTAACAAATTACTCGTAGCTATTTGTATTGTTTTCGTAGAATGAACGAATGTTCTTTTTGTGTCAACAAATGCTTTGTTCTTTTGACAGTTGCGTGTGTGGCTTTTGATACGAAGGAAGCTTCGTAGAAAGTACAAATCAGTTTCGTTGCAGAAAACATCGAAATCAGTAGAATTAAAAAAAAAAAAACCATTGCTAAAATTGAAAAGTTGTGTTGGTTCTTTTTCATAGAAAACGGTTTGCTTTTACAACAAAAACGTTCAAATTGTCAAATCAAAATTTTCCTGCTTGGTACATTTAAAAGTTGAAACTTTCAAAACGAATAGGGGGTTTTAATTAAAAAAAAAATGTTTTTTTCCATCTGTATCGATGATGGGGGTTCTTCCTAGCACAAACATATTTTTTTTTGAATCTCAACTTTTTTTTCTCGATTTTTAAACAAGAAAAATCTATCACTTTTATTTTTACAAACCGACATGCAGTTTCACAAAGTGACATTTACTTTCAGTAACAGGGGGCCCCCGGCACTTAATTATCAGTCACAGGGGCTCCCATTATGACATAAATGTCAACTTTTGTATGCTAGAAATCAATGGTTGGTTCGTTGGTTTAGGTAGACTGTTTTTTGTAGCGTGTTTCATGGTGAAATAGGATGATGTTGTCTTGCAATCAACTTGTTTTCATAATATTTTGAAATTGTTTTTTCAATAGTTACGCTCGTCAAAATTGAAAAATAAATCAACTTCCGGTATATTATTATATTTGCTATCGAACAATGTTATAATCCACATACCCCTATAATACCCTATTGTAGAACTGTCAAATCGAAATCGTGGCATCGTTAAAAATGAAAGCAAATTATTTTATTCCAAAACAAACTTTTAACGAGAAAGTGTCGGGTAATGAAATTAAAAATATGCCATTTGCGTTGAAATAAAAAATAGTTTTAACATTGAGAGGTTTATTTTTCAGATAAATTGTAGAATTTTCAAGCCGAAAGCGTACCATGAAAGCAAATTATTCTTATTCAAAAATGAACTTTCAAGATGAAATTGTCGTGCTATTAAAACATTAATTAATTTATATTTTAATAAATTTAATTAAAAATTGTTAAAACATAAAAAGATTTTTTTTTAGATGAATCTCTCACACTTTCACAACATGCCTCAAACAAACTGCAGGTAGTCTGTCTGACCGATTCTTTCTAGCACATAATTGCTAAGGATTCTTATATATAAGGCGTAGTATACTAAGTGAACTTAGTCGAGTTATTAGTACGAGACACTGAAGAAGTCTGCACATTGTAGACGAAATACGCGTGTCTGTCAAGATAAGCAAAAGTAGTTGGAATCAAATGGAAAATACTAATTTTTCTTCTAATTTCTAGTTAATAAAAAGGTTATTGCTGATAAATTTCCATTACCTTGAATAGACGATATTCTTGATCGATTGGGTAGAGCTAAATATTTTTCAACGCTCGATTTAACGTCAGGATTTCACCAAATCGAGTTAGAAGAAATATCAAAGCAATATACAGCATTTTCAACAAACTCAGGACATTACGAGTTTAATCGATTACCGTTAGGACTCAATATTTCACCCAATAGTTGTCAGCGCATGAGTCGATAGCCCTTAGTGGATTACCGCTTGAATGTTCATTTTTATACATTGATGACAAAATCGTCATCGGCTGTTCCATCAATCATCATTTAAATAACCTTGAAAAAGTCTTTCAAAAATTACGACAATATAATAAGAAGCTTAACCCGGCAAAATGTAAATTCTTTTGCGCAGATGTGACGTATTTAGGACACCAAATTTCCGCTCACGGTATACAACCAGACAAATCAAAATATTCGACTATTTTAAATTATCCAGTTCCAGAAAATATCGACGACGTCAGAAGATTTGTCGCATTTTGCAATTATTATAGAAGATCCATACCATACTTTTCAGAAAAAGCAGCCCCTTTATATGCACTACTATTTAAAAAATCCATATTCAATTAGCCAAATCGCTTTTAACACACTAAAAACAGAACTTTTAAGCCCAAGAATACTTCAATTCCAAAACTTCAAGAAACCATTTATCCTTAATACAGATGCCTAAAAAATGGCATGAGGCGCAGAATTAGAACAAGAACTCACAGCAATACACTGGGTAATATTACATATAAGATCATACCTATATGTTCGCAAAAATACAGTAAAAATCGATCACATATTTTTCAATGCAAGATCCGTCATCGGAATCGACCCGAACAAGTCTTGATTTGGAGGAATTCAATTTTAATATCGAATACGTAACAGCAAGAGATAATGTTGGGCCCGACGCTCTTTCTCGTATAGAATTGAATTTTGAAGACCTAAAAACCTTATCGATCTTGCCAGTACAGACAAGATCCAAAACCCGAATTACGATACAATCACCAATTAACGAATCTACAGGCCTCCCAAGCAGTGCCTTGAATTTTCATAAAATATCAATGAGAAGTGAAAAGGATTTTATCCCAGTGTAATGATGATGTTTACTTTCCCGGTTTTCATGGTCACCGCTGTCACTTCTATGCCAACTGAATTTTGTTTGCTGCAATGAATGAAGTCGGCTCTATGTGCGGGTCAAAAATCTGCTGTCACTGTTGTTCTGATTATCAATCGGTTAGCATGAATTTCATTTGATGAAATCTGAATATCATCTCTTGTGATGATTTTTTATTATTAAGTGATTTTGAATCCTAATCCGAACATGGAACAACTAGGGCCGTCATGATCGTCCCAGAGGCATAGATGCTAGCAATGTGCAAGAATACTCTGGGCGGGCTGCCCTTGCATTTTTCTGATCCTGACGGGTAATTGATATTCATTGTTATTGATTGAATTTCATTTCTGATATTTTGAAATTCGTTTTGAAGATGAACTTGTTTACGTAAATGAATATCAAAGCATTTTGAAAATTTAACGTTCATTTTTCGGGTTACGTTTGTTGTCATGAGTTATCATTTGATTTTCGCATGGAACTTATAGGTAGTCAATGTTATGTTGCCTGAAAATCCACGCTTTTGAATCTAATGATCATGACTTTTACCTAGACTGCTCCCAAGTAACCACAAGCATTATATCAACAATCAATATGACTAGCATTTGAAATTGGTTACTGTTAGAACCCTGTCCAATTACATCTTGAAACAACAGCTTGTTATATATTTGCGCCTTTGTTTGATTTGCTGCGATATTTTGACAGAAAATTTGAGAGTGTGTTCATGAGTTCATTATTAGGGCGCATTATTAGCTTGGGACGAGCTTGGGACCGATGTTCTAGTACTGACTGAGCCAAGAAAATCGGTTTGTATGGGACCTACTGGTCTTAGAGTAGTCTATGATTATATTATTGCACTTATTCAACCAAAATCAACATCGGTAATGCGGTGCATCAATTCAACAGTTGCCAAGTAATGAAGCGTTAGAAAAGCATAAATGTAGTGATCATTAATGCAATAATGCTACTTAGCAATGTCTTGGCATTACAAAAGATATAACATTAGTTCGATCTTAGGGGGCCCTTTTCAGCTTTAATCCAACTTCAATGATGCACTAGACGTAATACATATGCCCTATATATGCATTCTATTACAGCCTCGTGGTTACTTGGGCTGTACTCGAAAAAAATGCACCAGACAAAAGCGTTCGCCAAAAATTTATTTTAAGTAAGATTTTCTTGAAATTTTCAGGATCTAAACTAATACGTATGGCATAATTTCTTTATTTAATTTATTTTCCATCACTGAAAGCCCGCACCTTTCCCTTAAGATCCTTCATTACATTTTGTGTAATGGTGGAGGCCGTCCTTTTTGGTCACTTTCATCCATTCTTTCTTCAACTCCAGTTCGTTCTTAAACACCTTGGACGATTTTCAAAATTTCTCCTTCATCATGGCCCAAAATATTTCCACCGGACGAATCTCTTGTGAATTTGGGGAGTTTGCGGTTTTTGGTACAAAAACAACGTTATTGTCTCTGTACCAATCCAACGTCGATCACGCGTAATGGCATGATGCGAGGTCCGGCCAAAATTATGTCTTGCCTCCGTGGGACCGCAGGAAGGGCAACATACGCTTCTAGATGCACTCGGTGCGGTAAATTTCGCTGTTGATGGTACCCGTTGTGATGTACGGTTTACTCAGTTTACCGCATTGGCATATGGCCTGCCAGAGCAGGTATTTTTTTGTCGAATTTGTCCACTTTCTTCTTCCTTATGTCTTCCGGAAAATCAAACCGTGATTTGGCAACGTAGAGCTCCAGCCCCGGTATCTGCTTTGCGTCTGCCATGATGTAGGTTTCGTCATCCATAAGGACATGTGGACCACACACATCGGTTTCGTTAACCACTCTCGATACAGCTTCCTTGCGCGGGATTTGGCCGCCGTGTTTTGTTCATCACGCCGGTTCGGTGCCTTGCGGACCTTGAATACACGAAGCCCAGCTCGTATCATGGTTTGCTGAACGAACCAGGCGGAACACTTTGCCTTCAGAGCCGCGTCGTTAATCGAAAGATTTGGATTACACTTGAAATAATCCAACAGCTTCCGGGTCTTCACAGGGTCAGCTGTCTTCGATTTTCTTCCACTTCCAGCCCGCCGCTCGGTCGTCTGGGACTCCTTAAACGATTTTACCACCCGAGACACAGTTGTATGGATGATTCCCAGTTGTCTTCCGATCCATCTCATGGTCGCAGTCGGATTTTCCATGACGGCGCGCAAAATTCTCCGTCGATTTTCTTCTTGTTTCGATGACATCTCAATAACCACTGAACCGATTGTTATGATTTGGAAATTTTGCACATGTAAACAATTTACTCCAAATTAGTTATACCCAGATTTTCATCAATTTTTACCCAAGGACAAACAAGTTACACACGGATAAAAATGGTGCATTTTTTCAAGTTCAGGCCTTACTATGATTGATTACCTTAAAGCTTATGAGTCAATTATCAATATTGATGCTTTCAACGTACCGAAAGTCATCTTTGAACCAAAACTCGACCATTTTAATATAGTAATAAAAAGTAAAAACCTGAATTGTTGAATTTGCTACAGTAATGGTCTTTGTAGCATTTTATGTTAAAATAACAACGAAAACATCAAAAATGATAGATAGGACATTTTGCTTAACCGAACTGTACATTGGTCGTGCCACATAGGACATTTTATTCCAATGATAGCAACATAGGTCATTTCAATTTTTATTATTATTCTCTTAATAAATTAGAACATAACACATAGCAATAGAGATTGCTTTCTCTTTCATACACGGTTTTGCTTCCCGGTGAATACAATCCCATTCTTTCTACGTGCCTTCTCGTATATCAGATCTGACAAATTCGTATTCAGGGCATTGCCACACAATGTGGTTAACGTTGGTAGGCAGTGCCACAGCCGCAAATACATGATTGTTAAAATAAGAAGTTTCTGGCATTTACCCATAAATTCGACTGTAAAGAACTACTGCACTGGGTCATAATGAAATGTGTGATAGTGAAAGTTCACAGATAAAAAGGTGATATTAAAATATATATTTAGAGCATACCATCTACAAATATTTGAAAACAAAAATACCTCTCCATTCTATTTTGGTTGTATCCGAAGACCGCTTCCTCACGCTTGCTGTTAGGTTTCCAATTATTTAACGTTGTGCTGGGATGGTATCCGATCATTCAACAATTTTCTCGTCATCGCAGAGAGTATACCTTATTTTAAGAATCCTAGAGGGTTTGAGCTGTTTAGTGGAATGCCTGTAACTAGAAATTAGAAGAAAAATTAGTATTCTCCGTTAGTCGAGTTATTAGTACGAGACACTGAAGAAGTCTGCACATTGTAGACGAAATACGCGTATCTGTCGAAGATAAGCAAAGGTAGTTGGAATTAAATGGAGAATACTATTTTTTCTTCTAATTTCTACTTATTTTAAGGAACTAATGCACTTACCGAGGAGCAAATCGAACGCAGAATTATTAACTCCTTCCGACATTGTTGGAACGGTATTTTGTACTTTCTTCAATCGAACGACCGAAGTTCGGATTTGCTTTGTTATGTTTGTTCTGACACTTCAGACGTTTAGCGCGCCAGGTAAACTGAAACGTATTATCAAATAGTAGAGCATCGCTATTGCGAAATCAGACATCGGACGTTTTGTTGATTTTCAATTTTCTTAATATTATGAAAACATATCAAAATGCATGTTTTAACATAATGTTGATATGTGCAATAGCAATAGTGTGCATTAATTAATTCAATTTGTTTACATTTGTTACATGGGACCTTTTGAAAAGTTAAGTTAATTTTATTTAAATGAATGGATGACCAATATGACCAACACAACGAATATAAAAAAAATGCAATCATTGTAATGGATCCAATGTTTAACTATGTATTGTAAAGGTGTTGAAGTACATCCATTGTGGATGCCGGGGATGTCTCGCTATCCATTCAAGGAATAGGTACAAGCGTTAAAGCTAAGGTTCGAAAATTATTACTATCCTTCTAGTTTATTTTCCTACATAATTTGAATGCAATGGGTAGGAAAGAGACCACCAGGAAGGCACTGGATTGAAGAGATTTGGATGGGAAGAGTGGAATTGCCTACTTCCTTTTGATGACATTTCGTGAATTTACGGGCGGCGGGGGGTTGGGGTCTTCTCTCCGCTTCAGACAGTAAATTCATAGTTGGTCTAGATTTCAAAATACAAGTGATACGAATAGTGCACATGTCCACTCGTGTTACGCAGCGAACGAGTTCTGAACTAATGTTCATACCATCCAAAAGGCCTTAACCACTCGAACATATTTACCGAAGATGCTATCTTGCAATATGTAAATTTTCACTATTTTTTTTAAACAATTTTCACTACATTGACAATTTTCATTGCACTTTTTGTGGTCACGCTACGCTACTACTCATACATGAGTTAAAATGTCAGTTATGTCAATTAAACCCTCTTTATTTTCATTTTGGAAGCTCACGAACTCCATTACCGTACCGATTACCGAATTTACCAGATTTCAGTAGAAATCGGTATTTGTTCTAACTTAAGCTTTCTCCCGAGCATCCGGATTTTCCCGGAATGATCAATATGGTCATTGGTTGATTTCAAGGCTAGAAGTAGTGAAAAAATGAATGAAGATTAAGCCGTCGAAAAGCATGTTCCGATGAAAACTTGTATCTGTCGCCGCCTCGTGAATCTTGGTAGAACATTTCCTTTTCCGGCACAGATTCCTTGTGGCCAAACGGGTCAAAAAGGGCAGTAATCACCAGAAATTGCAAATTTTCAGGTCCGCACAAAATTCAATATTTGCCTCATAAACTTTCCACAATGCAAGTTTGAAATCCGGGTCAACATGACCCGAAACACCTTATTCGTCACAAAATGTTCAAACACCCAAGGAAGGTTAAACACATTATTTTCAAACTCCATGGAGACGCGTGGTTGCCTACTGCCTAGCACAAATCCAACAAATCACTCACTCTCACATGCATTCTCCAACTTACTAGTTTCCACACCACTCAACCGAAAGCTCTGCAGACTGCACGCAACAGTGTTTCGTTGTTTACCTTCCATCCGCTGCGTGTGAAAAAGCGCCTGCCTGCACTCGACAAAAACAAGCATCGCATCGCCATGAGTGAGAGTGAGCTCCCCTCCTTCCCCTTCGAGGGTTGCTGAGCTTTGAGAGAAAAACTTTCGACCTGCTTTCTGCATAGATTTTCCGTATGGTCCCTCTTCCACCTGTGTGTATGCGACGTCATCGACGCGACGACGACGTCGACGACGCCGACCGGATGGCTGCCGCTATTGCTGGCTCTCTTGGCTCGGGGTTCCTTCGTCGGGAGGTCTTCGTTCGGGGCTGAATGAAGGACTCCATTACGTCAGCCTCGTTGGGAAATATTTTCTCCACCCGCGACCAGTCGCCGGAGAGTATTCTAAAGGGCTGGACACGTATTTCCGTACCACTCTGCAAGCAGCTAGTAGCAAGAGCAGCAGCAGCAGCAGCAGTCAGCACTGGAGTTAATAGATTATTCTGTACCTACTTTGTACAGGAGTGTGCAGCAAGGAAGCCTCGGTGGTTGAACGAAAAAAAAGTGTATAGCCTGGAGGGAATATTGCTATCTGGAGTGCAATAATCAGGGATTCCGAGGATATCCTCGAGCGGACGAGGACGGGGATTAGTTCCGGTGGTCGTGTTTGTTCCATTATTTGATTATTTCACTGCGACGAGGGGCAAAGGGGGCAACTACTGCACGCAAGTTCCGAAAAGGGAACTTAGAACGGAACGGCGTGGGTAAAATCGAGAAAATTGTGCGTGTATGAGGGAAAGAAAGCCGCCGTTCGTTTTTCATATTTGGATCATGCGAGCCGTGGAAAATCGTTATTTGGTGTGAAAAAGCAAAGCTTTTTCGGGATTTACTCGCTGCCGCCTTGGGCTGGAGAAATGCGAGTGATTTTCTTGGTTTCCAGTGCGTCTGGCGGTGGAGAAAATTAGCTCCAAGCATAAACCAGGCAAGCTTTTGTTTTCGAAGAATCGTCAACTGGAAAAAGCAAGATTGAAAATGCTTGTAAAGTTGTTTGATTGTGTAGGAATGCAGCAACATGTTTAGTCATGTCTGATGTGTGCAGAAACGTACTCGCTTGATTTAGCCGCAGTAGCAGTTCAGAGGAAACGAAAGGGATAGTTAACAACCGATTCGGATCCGAAGAATTTGACGAGTCTGTACAGTGGTGAAAAGAAGAAGAAAATCTCGGCCTGATTAAGTGACCAAGAATGGATTAGTTTTTTGTTCACAGAAGAGGAAAAACGGGAGAGAAAGGACCTCATTTTCCCATACCTTCCAGCGCGTCGTGGTCCGTGAGCAGATATGGATCCATTGTTATTCGCAATCGATGGTGGTCGTGGTCGTGGTGGTGGAAAACTTGTCCTACTTCGTCGTGCGACCGCGGCACGGTAAGCTCTATAAACAAGCAAACAGACTGCTGTCGTGTAACTTTAGGTGGCGAGAGCACCAGAAAAAAAAAATTGTTCCACCAAAGTGAGAAGGCAGCAGATCCTGCGGGGGATATGGTACAAGTGCTGCGACAACCAACAAGCGAAGAGAAAATAATTGAAAACTGTGAAAATTGTGAAATTCAATAAATTAGCGTGGAAAACAATTGCTGCTGCCAGGAGCAGAAGCAGCCGACAGCTCTGTCACCTCAGTTGTTAGTTCGAGGACGTTGTTGGCACTTTGGTCAAGTGGAATTTTGAGCTGTTCGCAGGTGGGTGGGAAAATAGATCGAATTCTTCGTTCTTGTGGAGCGACAGGCAAACTGGAGTGTATAAGTAACTGTTGAACTCAACGAGTCTTGTGAGTAACTCTTGGGGGAGTGCAGTGTAGTTTGAACTAACGAGTACTTGACATTAAGCGGAAAAGTGATGCCGGATGATTAAGTGTAAGTAGTTTTTATATTTTAACATGACTATTCACATGATTTACTTATATAAACGGAGTAACTCCAGCGTAGTCGTTGACATCCATACCTCTCACGCTGAAGTGACGAGCTTAATTTCAAGACACGAAAATACCCAAAAGGTCTAAGTAACCTGATTTTTTATAAGTTTGTTTGTCATCAACCATAATTGGAGACTGTTATTGCGTGTTAAGGCAGATATTGTGAGAACAATACTGGTTTTAGTTGATTTTTATTCATTGTTACATCAATTGCGGTGCAGTATTTGTTATAAATGGTGTCCACGGTGAAATTGCCACACTATGAAATTGCTCTAAGAAATTCCTGGTTTGGCAAGCCATCTGCACGTGCGAGAAGCGGAGTGCACCTTTCGTGACCCAGGACACGATGAACGGACAGGTGTACATAAAAGAGTGCCTCCAGAAGCGGCTGCTTCCTCTCCTGAAGGCCCACAACGTCCCAACAATCTTCTGGCCAGATTTGGCCTCATGCCACTACTCCAAGGACGTGCTGAAGTGGTATGCGGACAATAAGGTCAATTTCGTGCCGAAAATGTTCAACCCTCCCAACACTCTGGAGCTCCGCCCCATCGAGAAGTACTGGGCGTTATGAAGCAGCACCTTCTTAAACGACCTAAGGTAGTGAAGACAGTCGAGGAACTGAAGAAAGTATGGGTTTACATGCAAAAAACGGTTGATTCACAGGTTGTGCAGAATCTTATGGCCGGGGTTAAGGCCAAGGTGCGGGCATTTGCGTATGGACTGTAAATAAAATACGAGTAAAATGGTAAAATGAAGTTTAATAGTTATTTCTCAATCCCTGAAAATTTGATGGCAATCGGATGAAAACTCGAATTTTGCGAATCAATTTTGTGTGTGGCAATTTCATCGTGGACACCCTTTAGCAGGACAGCATCTTATTTGGGTCCATTTTGGGCATAGTTTGCTCTTTGCTTATTTAGGTAGAATAAATTCCTGCTTCTTAAGTGACGAGGGGAGCATATAACTCTTAAATTTCTGCTTTTTCCCAAAAACCGGGGTTGGCTTTAACACCCCAAGTAACAATTTTAGTACTATTCTAGCCATATAGCACTCCTCCCAGCTTTGTTGATAAAAGTGCATTCAAAACTGTTTTGTCCTCTTTAAAGCCGAAATGTGTACAAGTTGACCTACTCTATAGACGGTTGTGAAAACAAATTAATAAAACCTGTATCAGACCATAAAAATTTTGAAAATGTTCTAGTGAAAGATGTTATGGCCACTTGAGAACCTTCATACAACCTATTAGCTGCCATCAAAACCAGCATAAGGCCAAACGGCCACAGCTGTTAAACTTTACGGGGATATCGTGTTTGGTTTTTGTTGTTTTGCTCTGTTAGGTTCTCTGTTTTTCTCGTTCATTTAACAGTAAATAATATCTAAGAAAAAAGTTCTAGTGCGGCGGGAAATTTTATTTCAAGGCAAAACATCCGAAACAAATTGAGTTTTTTTTACAGCGTATCATGCTACAAATCATATGCGCATTTAAATTTGAGGTGAATATTGGCACGATAAGAGCCGAAAATTAATGCGCCTCGGAAATAATGCGAGTTTACAACAACAACAAACAAAATTGAAACAAATATGTTCGATAAATAAGTCATGAACTTCCTGAAAATTCCACAGTTTTACCAAAAAGCCAATGGCTACAATAAAACCATTTGGTCATTTGGTGACTTCCATCAATGCCAATTTGCCGTTTAATGCATTTACTGGAAGCAAAATGGTTTCAAAATGGTTTTTCGGCTGACCATAATAAGATAATACGAATGAGTCCTAAAACAGCATTTTACGAGTTGATTAAGTCAAAATAATACCTTTGATAGGAGTAAAAGGAATATTAGAAGACAAGGTCTCAAGATCGTTGTAAAGAAGCTGTGTAGGTTCTCATACACGGACAGAAATGATGCATGATTGATATAACTTTTGCCATAGTTATCCCAAGCTTCAAAGATATTCTTGACATAGTTAATTTAAATGGTTGTTTGAAAATGATTTGATGTTTACATCAAGCATATATTTCATTTGAATCAACGTTATTGAAAACAACCAATAAATGCTTAAATCAAGCATACATGTCATTATTTGAATCCGTGTTTATCGTCGAATCACTCATACTGGAAGGTTAAATAGGGCATATAGCAGCTCTACTGAGCCTCGTGGCTGCCATCCGCACTCAACGAAAAGGCGAAGGAAAAAAAAACATGGCGGCGGCAGATCACTCGGTTGACTTGGACGACGACCTGGTTGAAGAGTTTTATGTTGACGAAGAAGTGGTAGAATTATTGAAATCGTTTGGATTATCCGCGGCGGGCGTCGAAGAGTTTGTAGATATGTAAGCAAATTGTAACTATTCTTTAAAGTAGTTTTAATGAATTTTGATTTTAGCTAACGGGTACGACATTGATGCGCTACAATTAATCGAGCGTGAAGAAGTCGAAGCGCTTCTTCCTCCACCGCGACTAGCAGACCGAACCAAGTGCATTCGAGGATTTAATGACTGGCATCGGTCTCTGGTAATTTGCTCATCATTTTCATTTCGAAAAATAATAAGTAATGTGCAATTTACTCCGTAGGGATTACCACCAGTATCCTCGCCGCTGAAAGGCAGAAATATTCAGACATCTGATCCACCGAGAGTTGCTCTCGGTAATCTGCCGCGGCAACAATGGACGGCGCAAGCTCTGATCAATAGGTCAAAAAAGGGCGGTTGATTTGCGAAGCGTACCAAACAACAAAGATCTTGTCACGGAAGGATCGAATTTTTGTTACCCACTTAATCATCGACGAATTTGTCGATGAGTTTGGCAGATTGACGCGCGAGGAGCTTGCTCATGTGGCTCGATGAGATTTGAAAAGTTTTTTTCCAACTGTGGAACAATTTGCTGTCCACTCCTAGGGTCGCATGTTGATAAGAATGATATTTCCAATTTTCAAACATTGTTATAGGGTATGTGTCCCTTGACTCAGCCTATTATGCAACCAGCGATCACATTTTTCATTATAACTCATAAAGTTTTTAAGCTGTAAGCGAGATTCAACTAGTTATACACTTGCAAAGATAAGTTTGATAAGACATTTGGTAGCATGTATCACTAAAAGTTACACAACTATTTTTATAATGCCATAAACTTTCGAGGGATGTGGATTTAATGTCGGTCTATAAGCACCAAATTGGGTCTATTCGTGGATGCAACTTCGTCCCATTCGATGGATTTATTACTAAATGCAGTCTTTGTACGGTTTTTTTTCTAATTTTATGAATTAAGGCATTGTAAGCTGTACTGGATTTACTTAATACAACATTTCACAACACAAACTAAAGTAAAACTGCCTCGAAACACTTAAATGATGTTCATATATGATTTATCAGCCATTCAATAATGAAAACATTATAATTCACTATACAATGATTTTGTCTCTTCGATTTGTGTTTAGATGAGCCACTTGAATATAAACAACCGCAAATTCATGCATTTCCACTTGAAATTTTACCAATAACAACCTTTTTACTACGTTATTGATACAACAGGCCATAATTGAGAACATACAAAAAAAATATGTACCCAACATTGGGTCTACGATTTTCTTGTAAAATCATTGTTATTTTAGCTATGTGAACAGTTAGTTTGTAACGTGTAACTATTTTCTGCACATCCAGACTGCATTACTTGCTTTATCGATTCAATTAAGCCAAATTTAGATCACTTGAAATCGTGTAGATCATCTGTTCAGCATAACCAGTGAAATCATGATGCTCCAAAAGTTCAAGAAACCGAAAATTACGCGGAAGTGAACAACTATAAGATGATTAATATTGTCTCAATTGCTTCGGATTACATCTATCATGCTAATAGCAACATGATTTTGTTGATTATCGCTAAATTAATGACACATTTGGTACATAGGCCGAATGAAGGAGCTAGGCTAACATTACATCCCCTTACCCTATGTTGTTTAATTTCGTAATATCCAAAGAATATGTGCTAATTGAGTGAACGTTCCTATAATGGTGGTATTTTAGTGCAAAATGTTCCAACTAGAACATATTGCACTAAAATACCACCATTATAGGAACTTTTATCGTAAATTTAACGATTTTTTCAATTTTTGGAACCAACCATAACATCATTTGAACGAATCTCTGTGTATGCTTAAACCAAACATCCGATACCATTAGTTCAACCCTCAAAATAAGGTCAAATTAAACATAAACATTATTGAATTAATCATGAGAATCAGAGAGCTGTCAAATCATCAACAATGAATATTTTTGATGTTATCATAATATGGTTGATTCAACCCTATTCCATGCTCTAATTAGATCATCAATTCTGTTTAATTGAAGCTTCCATTATTCTTCGATCTACTTGTATTATGCGTGAAACAATCTCAGAAAAGTATTATATAAAAGTCAATGCACTAATATGCTTGATCGGGACCGGAATATTATTGATATGACTTTATTTTTTTCTCCGTGTAAACTTGACTAACATGAAAAACCTAATGGCACCTTTTGGTACCACAATAAAACCAAATTGATTTCCAGTGGCGTTTATAAGACTTTAATGAAACTTAACAAAGCTGGATGTATAAATTAGAAGAAAAATTAGTATTTTCCGTTTAATTCCAACTACCTTTGCTTATCTTCACAGATACGCGTATTTCGTCTACAATGTGCAGACTTCTTCAGTTTCTCGTACTAATAGCTCGACTGTACGTACGGGAACCGCGAGAGCTGCACATGTGAACTTGAAACTGCGCGTATCTCTCCAGGCGAAGCCAGGTGGTTAGATTAAATGGAAAATGCTGATTTTCTTCTGATTTCTGGTTACAAGTATTCCACTAAACAGCTCAAACCCTCCGGGATTCAAAGCTGGATGGTTTGGGCAATATGCTACTGAGACTCCTTGCTGCGCAGCTGACGGTCCTTGGTTCCAGTTTTTCGTTAGTCCGCTGATTCCTTTCCACACTCCAGGGTTTTCCTTGTAAGGTTTGAGCATTCGACAAACTGTTGTTTTGGCATCTTCAGTACTTTAGTCAAGCTTGGACCGGGCCAGGTGTTCGGATTTCTAGGTGCTTCTGTAGAATATTTCTTCCTCTTTCGAGTTCCATTTGATGTTATTTCTGAAAGCGATCGACTACTTTGATCAAACTTGCACCAATTGTCCAGTGTAAACTAACCATTGTCAAAGATAAGGCCAAACAATAAGCAATAAGGCCAATTGTTGACTAGTATATCGATTATAAGAAGTTTATCGATTTGAGTATACGGATTTTATCCAAAGATAACTTTAATTAACTCTCATAAATTGATCATAGTTTTTCAAGTGACAAATCGATGTTCAATTAAACCATCTATACGGCATCTACCAGCATTAAAAGGGGTCAAGTTTATGTTCGATTTCTTTAAGAAGTTCCACAGATGTTACTTGCTGAAGGAGGTGGATCTCAGAAAATCAGACTCACAGATCTTATCAAGAATTTAGGGTTGGATATTGGTTTGTGAACATGCGATCAAAACAGCAATCTGCTATCCAGTATGAGATCGGAATTTTACTGAGGTAATCTTTAACATTCCCTGCTGGAACAAGTCGAGGTGACCTGGACTGCAGGAAACAGAATCGTCAGGGTTTGAAAGCGTGCATTGAAAAAAGCTACTAGATGTTCCGATTTTTCATGCGATTACTCTGCCACCTGGTGGTTGGCCCACCGGTCAGTAGTTAATATATACAAGTTGCCTATATTAAGGGTGTTTCGATCAAAATTTGGTCGACTTAAACTTGAAGCATTTCCTTTCATCGTGCATACAATTTTTTTGCACACCCCTCATTTTGAAGATGTGTGCGTGTAGCATCTGCCTCTATTTTGATTTTGAGATTAGTACTCCAGTTATCAAAATTGTACGTGCATGGCAAAAACCAAACTACTCTCACGCCAAGTTGGCGAAATTGTTGAATGTGGCTAAATCAACTGTTACCAACGTATTAAAAGTATTCAGTGAACGTTTGTCGACAGCCAGGAAAGCACATTAAACTGTCAAAGCTCGCTAAGAAATATGTGGTGTGACAGGACATTGCGACCGAAACCGTCAACCAGGAAATTTATCTGAGCGAGTGCCTACAAAAACAAGTGCCAAGGACAAGAACTCTCCCAACACGCCAGAGCTTCACCCAATCGAATAATATTGGGGCATCGTCAAGCGGAAAGAGAAAGCTGTTGTGAGCGAGAAACAGTTCAAGGCAAACTGGCGTTCTGCGGCGAATAAAGTGGACAAGGAGACTCTATACAAAATCTTATAGCAGGTATTATACGAAAGACCCGGCAATTCGCATTCGGTGAAAAGGAAGCATAGCTAAATATTCTTCCTGTATTCCGTATTAACTTGAAAAAGAAAAAGAATTTGACTTCTTTCCGTGCATTGGGTCAAAAAGTGGTTGGCAAAAATAGATATCCACATGCGGAAGCATCAGTCCAAGCCAGCCGTGTTGGAGAACCAAGCGGAAACCCAGAAACAACGGCTGAAGATTCTGGTCAAAGAGATCTTCCCGGCGAAGCGGAACGCGGTGGCATGCCAACCCTTTCTGGGAAGTTTTGGGCCAAGTTGAAGAGGAAAGTATAATCAAATAATTTCGTGGTCAAAACGACGGATGATTTGATCAAAGAGGCAACCAAGGATATGAAAAATGTGCCCACAAGCTTCTTTTTTCACCTATGGCCAAAGTTCAGGCTAACTGCGGCAAGGAGGCGTGGCAGAGAGTAGAAGTATTTTTGTCAAGGGGTGAGTCGCTTAGAACAGTGCTACTATCAACCTCCATATCCAACATATGTTGGAAAAGCAAAGCCTCTGCAGCCAGTCGTTGGCTCACCTAACCATCGAGAGGATCCAAGAGATTGAAGCGAACATACGGATCATAGCTGAGAGCCTTCGTGAAGAAGTTGACACCCTCTTTTTCGATTGTTTACCGTTGACCTAAATGAAATAAAGGAATTATTTTATGATTTTTTTTAATATAATTTTTTACCGAAGGGCCCTCCCAAGCAACACAGCTAGTTTTAAACAAGTTTAAAGTACAGTTACATGACAAAAACCGGTTTTAAAATTAGGTGTATAATACTTTATTTCATACTTTAATATGACGCAAAAAGCGCAAAAAGTGAAGCCTTATAAAACATTAAATGTTAAAAAAAATATCCTCATACAAAAATATAATATCGCCAAGCGTGGGATTCGAACACTAGTCCTTGGCGTGATAGGTTTGTAGCTTCTTTGCTAAACCAACTCAGATTGTTGAAATGTAAACTCTGAGTATGTATGATATGCTTCCCGTTGGCAGTGAAAGCACAATGTTCATCGTGTATGTATGGTAGCCACCATCCCCTTGGCTTGGATGCAGCTCCACTTAACAGCAAGATCAAATTGGGCCACCGATCTGAATTCGCACTATCGCTGTATGAAGGGCCAAAAACGGAGGGTGGACCCGTAAGCAGAGACACTTACACGAAATCCACGAAATTAAGAATCTCCTTCCAACGATATGATCCAACAAATCGAATAACACAATTCGCAATACTCATTAAGCTTTCTACAGGATGGCTTGTTAAGAAGGGCGCGTCACTCTCCCTGAAACTGTTGGAGTAGAACTCGCAGCACCACACTCGAATCGGTAGGATAAGAAATGATACTGTTTGTTCCCTCCTAGACTCAGGCAGTCAATCAAACCATCGTCCAGTTTCAGCTTGAATGATACCCTGGTGCTCCCTCTCAACCCAGTATTTATTATATTTATATAAATATAGATGTAATGTAATAATAATATGTTATATATGATTATATAGTAGAGCAAAAATTATATAAGGATATTTAGTTAAATTATGTAATAGTTGGAGTTCACGAGCCTATGATAACCATGTTAAACTAAATTAATTAACCTGCTGAAATAATAATATTAAGGCAGTAATAATAATATGCAGCTTCGTACCACTTTGTATCACTGATGGGTGACTGTATCTCTGGAATGTGAAGGTCATCTTGTTATTCATTGAGGTATAAAATATCAATAAAGCATTCAATTGTATATAAAACCATAATATTATATTATTACGTATTTAATCATGACATATAGATATATAACCTTCTGGAATGAAGAGCATTTATTAATTTTGATTATTATTTGATATAATGTAATAAAATAATTATACCGGCCGGATCACCAAACTGAAGCAATTAAAATTTTATTAATTATTTTATTACTTCTTCCATAATATTATATTTATGATATGCAATTAATAATGATGAACAGCTGTGTTCCTCTGAACCGCTCAAATAGTAGTTGATGATCGTGTACTGAAATGTTAAGGTCATATTACGCCATTTAATGGAAAATATAATGAAGGAATTAAAGGTTGAGTGGTCGAGAGAGTCGTCAACATTTCTATTAATGAAAATATGCTAGAGCTTGTAAAAACATGCATCATATAATAACACATACTAGTATCTACACATCTATATATACATCCATTGCTACTTTCAGAAGGCCACTCCGACGGTGCTAGATACAGCTGAAAATTGATCCCCATTCTTACTGCTGCTTCTACCAGAAGATGATCATCCTATAACCGCAAGACCTCCTCTCCTAAACTGTATGGTACCTGAGAGAAATTTACCTTTCTGGCGTAATACATGTAATGAAATATACAGAATTAGGCTATGAATAAACAATGTCCTATAAGATAAAATATATAGTGAGGGTATATTGTAATATGAACTGAAAATTACATGTGTGCCGACTGCTGTTTTGTTGCAATTGTAGACAAACTTGCGCATCCATTATGAACCAGAAAATTTAGGCAATGTATGACCGCCATGAAAAAAAAAGAATTTTAAATTTTAAATTATTTTGTAATACCTGACGACCTGGAAGACCTGAAAGATATGAGAATGGAAAATTATGATATGATATACCGGTCGCACCCCTCACTTCGCTATTGTCGGATTGACAACATTGCCCAGGCTACGCCAACCAGCGTCTCCATGTTTCAGCTGGCAGTCTTTTGTGATCATATGACTCGTGGAGGCGTGAGGTAGGAACTTGTGAGGACCAGAGGTCGGTCGCACCCTCCTGCCAAGTTGTCAACTCACCATTTGAAGCCCGTGAAAGCACAATGTTCATCGTAAGGAGAAAAACCCGAATTAATCCACCGATGGTGAGACTGAACCCTTCTTACACTTTATCAAAGTTCACGAACTTAAACGTGGCCAATATGGTACTAGATACATTTTTCATCAGAAATTCCGGAAGGTCGAGGAATATTCGATATGTCATATTTTGTGTTTAAAGAATTGTACTGTTTGACGAAATCCTTAACGATACTGTTCATCGATGTTGATTAAAATATTACCATTAATAGTCTTTAATGTACCTGTTTCTATTAGTTATATAAAGGTGAAATTACATATATATTAACAATTTCATGCAATCAGTCCATAAAATGAATTATTAATCAATCCTAACCGTCAATTTTGATTATCGATATGGATTCAATATAGCTTAATAAGTACAGGTTCGTTGATAATTGATTCATATTAAATGGAGCTTTTGTGTAATTTTCGAATATACTCGTTGTAGTTCAAAACCAGACCACTCGAGCCAATCGATGCTGCTCTAATTCTATACAGTCGCATAAAGGGCGATACGGTCAAAATTTGGTCAATATCAACTTGACGTATTTCTTTCAATTTTGCATTTAAAAAACCTGAACACCCCTCATTTTGATGGTGTGTGTGTGTAGAATGTTGCTCCTATTTTGATTTTGGAATTCACTCTTCAGTTGTCAAAATGCCGTCCAAGCAAGAAGAGCAGCGTATCAAAATTTTGCTCGCGCATCGCGAAAATCCGAGCTACTCGCACGCAAAGTTGGCAAAATCGCTAAAAGTTGCCAAATCAACCGTTACAAATGTAATTAAAGTGTTTGGGGAACGTTTGTCGACAGCCAGGAAGTCTGGATCGGGGAAATCGAAAACCGGAAGCCGCTGAGACGACAAAGAGAGTTGCCGGTAGTTTCAAGCGAAACCCTAACCTATCTCTCCGAGATGCCGCAAATAAGCTGGGTGTATCGTCTACAACCGTGCATCGAGCCAAAAAACGAGCCGGACTATCGACTTACAAGAAGGTAGTGACTCCAAATCGCGATGATAAACAAAATACGACGGCCAAAGCGCGATCCCGGAGGCTGTACACGACGATGCTGACGAAGTTTGACTGCGTGGTAATGGACGACGAAACCTACGTCAAAGCCGACTACAAGCAGCTTCCGGGACAGGAGTTTTATACGGCAAAGGAAGGGAAAGGTAGCAGATATTTTCAAGCACACGAAACTGTCAAAGTTCGCAAAGAAATATCTGGTTTGGCAAGCCATCTGTACCTGTGGCTTGAAAAGCAGCATTTTCATAGCTTCCGGGACTGTTAACCAAGAAATTTACGTAAAAGAGTCTTTGAATAAACGTCTGCTGCCTTTCCTGAAGAAACACGGTTGTTCCGTACTGTTTTGGCCGGATTTGGCATCTTGCCATTACGGTAAAAAGGCCATGGAGTGGTACGCCGCCAACAACGTGCAGGTGGTTCCCAAGGACAAGAACCCTCCCAACACGCCAGAGCTCCGCCCAATTGAGAAATACTGGGCTATTGTCAAGCGGAACCTAAAGAAGACCAAAAAAACTGCTAAGGACGAGCAGCAGTTCAAGGCAAACTGGCTTTCTGCGGCGAAGAAGGTGGACAAGGTGGCTGTACAAAATCCGATGGCAGGGGTCAAGCGTAAGGCCCGGCAATTCGGATTTGGAAAAGCAGAAGCCTAACTGAATATTTTTCCTGAATTTTATACTAATTGAACTTGAAAAAGAAATTTAATTTGATTTTTTAAATAAACGATTTCACCGATTTACACGCGTTTTCCCTTGACCAAATTTTGACCGTATCACCCTTTAAATATTAGAAATTTCATATAATCAGTCCATAAAATGAACAATTACACAATCCTAAGCGTCAATTTTGATTATCGATATGGATTCAAGATGCTTAATAAGTACATGTTCGTTGAAAATTGTGTAGTTATAGTAAATTGAGACTTTGTGTAATTTTCGAATATACACGTTGCAGTTCAAAACCAGACCACTCGAGCCAATCGATCCTGCTGTAATTCTATACAGTCGCAAAGTGTGGCTAGTCCATTGTATGTGCTATACAACGCACGATATGCGGCACAATGGAATGCAAGTGGCATTGAGCTGATTGGTCTTGTTCGGTTGTGAACTGCAACGAGTATATTTTCATCTCAAAATTATGTACTCTCAGGTATTGTTTTGGTGATATCTCCATGAAGGATTAGCCAATCATAAAGAAATTTAAACCAGTTATTTGAGGATTTTATAACTTTGGTCAACAAAACTAAAATCGGTACACAAATAACTCAGTATGTAATCGGAGACTAATTTTTTTGGTAACTATTATAGGCCGTAGAGTACTGTTTCATGCATATCTTCGTAACGCAATGTTCAAATGAAAAAAACAATAGCGTTCGATGGGAAAGTTGTAGCTTACATTTGCCGTCAGCAGAACTGAAATCGGTTTACAAACGGCTGGGAAACTGATGTTACATTATTTGTAACGCGTGCACACACACACTCACACACACACACACACACACACACACACACACACACACACACACACACACACACACACACACACAAGAGCCGCACTTAACAAGGAAATCAAGCACAGTAAGAAAGGCTGCTTAGAGGATTGCCGTAACGGCAATTTAAATCCGTGGGGTGATGCCTACAGAGTTGCCATGGCGAAGATAAGAAGTCCAGCTGTACCACCTGATAGGTGCCCAGAGAATATGAAAGTCATCGTAGATGCGCTATTTCCGCAGCATGAACCGACGATCTGGCCGCCCACACCGTATGATGACCAGGATGACCACGAGGAAGCACCCCGAGTAACAAACGAGTAGCTAACAGCGGTGGCAAAAGCTTTGAAAATCAAGAAGGCCCCGGGACCAGATGGTATCCCCAACGTTGCTCTAAGAGCAGCAATCCTAACAAATTTGGACACGTTCAGGACCGTGTTGCAAAAGTGCATCGACGATGGTAACTTCCCGGATATCTGGAAGCGACAAAAACTCGTGTTACTGCCGAAGCCAGGCAAGCCTCCTGCAGATCCTTCAGCATATAGGCCGATATGCCTGTTGGATACAGTCGGCAAAGTGCTTGAAAGAGTAATCCTCAACAGGCTTACAAAATACACGGAGGGATTAGATGGTCTGTCCAACATCCAGTTCGGCTTCCGGAAAGGAAGATCCACGGTGGATGCCATCCGAACGGTCGTGGAAGCTATGGAGTCTGCGCAGAAGCAAAAGAGAAGAGGGAACCGCTACTGTGGAGTGGTCACCCTGGACGTGAAAAATGCCTTCAACAGTGCTAGTTGGGCTGCAATCGCCGACTCGCTGCACAGAGTAAGAGCCCCCGAGTACCTCTGTAGGGTCCTGAGGAGCTACTTTCAGAACAGGACACTGATATACGAAACGGACACTGGAAAAAGATTTGGAACCGTAACTGCGGGCGTCTCACAGGGTTCCATCTTCGGTCCGACCCTTTGGAATGCTAAGTATGACGGAGTCTTGAGTCTGCGACTCCCCAGAGGCGTGAAGATTGTCGGGTTTGCGGACGACGTTGTGCTCCTAGTGGTCGGCGAATCTCGAGAGGAAGTAGAAGTACTCGCCACGGAAGCGATAGATACTGTGGAAGACTGGATGCGTGAGAAGAAACTGGCGTTAGCTCATCACAAGACCGAGGTGGTACTGATAAGTAACCGGAAAGCAAGGCAGCAGGCGAGACTCTCGGTCGGCGAGTGTATCATCGACTCTAAGCGAGAAGTCAGACACCTGGGAGTAATTATAGATGATCGGCTAAACTGTAATAGCCACGTAGACTACTCATGTAAAAGGGCCGAAAAGATAATCTCGGCATTATCTCGGATCATGCCCAACAATTCAGCGATCAGCAGCAGTAAGAAGCGATTACTGGCGAGTGTGTCCACATCAGTGCTCAGATACGCGGGACCTGTGTGTTTGACGGCACTGCAGACGGAAAGGAGCCAATCTCGGCTTAACAGCACGTTTAGGCTGATGGCCATGCGGGTGGCTCGTGCGTATCGAACTATCTCGTCAGAGACAGTCTACGTGATAGCTGGAACGATCCCCATAAAACTTCTACTAGAAGAAGATAGTGAGTGCTATAGAGACCGGGGCACAAGAGGTGTCCGAAGAACTGCCCGAGCTAACACCTTAAGGAAGTGGCAGCAGCAGTGGGACAACGCTGATAACGAAAGATGGACGCACCGGCTAATTGCATGCCTGTCGAGGTGGGTGAACAGACCACACGGTGATATAAATTTCCACATGACGCAGTTTCTGTCCGGTCATGACTGTTTCAAGAAGTATCTGAACAGGTTCGGAAACGCGAGATCGCCGTCCTGCACCGCATGTGGTTATGCAGAGGAAACGCCTGAGCACGTTGTCTTAGAATGTCCGCGGTTCGAGAACGTGCGAAACAGCATGAGATCCATCGTCGGTGACGACGTAAACGTGGACAACATTGTTCAAAAAATGTGTGCTGACGAAGAAAAATGGGACGCGGTGAACAGAACAGTCGTTGAGATGATGTCTGCATTGCAACGAAGTTGGCGAGAGGACCAGCGACAAGTGACGTAGCAGTACAGGTTTTGAGTCGATGACCAACCTGGATACTCGCCAGTATGTGTATGACAGAAGGAAAAGTGCACCATCGGGGACTAGACCGAGCGCCACGTATCAGCATCTAGAAAACGGTTTCGGAAGAACTTTCGTCGTCGGGAAATTCTCCGTCGGAGAAGGCTAGTTCCACTGCCGGGGACTAGTCTGAGTAGATCGTGAACAAGCACCGGCAATTGGTCGTCGGGGCGCCTGTGGACTGGAAGTCATCCTCCAACCAGAACCGCAGGACCGACCTAGACATCTGCCCGGATTGCATCGGTTTCGGAAGAACTTCCACCGCCGGGGAACTCTTCGTCGGAGTATGATGGATCCACCGTCGGGGACAATTCTGAGTAGTCCGTAGCGAGTCACCGGCATGAGTCGTCGGGGCACCAGGGAACCGGAAGCAATCCTCCAACCGGAATCGCTGGACCGACCTCGACACTACCGGACAACATTGAAGCAGATATTCTTTCGTCGCGGAACCCTCCGCCGGAGTAGGCTATCTCTACCGTCGGGGAGTATGCCGAGTAGCACCGATTGTGACAAACCGCCAGTTCAGGGTCGTCGGGGCGCCAGTGAACCGGAAGTCACCTTCCAACCGGAATCGCTGGACCGACCTCGGCATGCAACTGGTCAACAAGAAGAGTAGTACATCTACAACCGGAGTGCGCAGCAGCAGAAGTTTTATGGTGATGAGATCAGCGAACTAGCGCGACTAGCTTGGCCTGGCAACAAGAGAAGTGCATGAGCACAGCCTCCTCCCAAAGTAGCCACTTCCAGTGGCATCCGGGGGATACAGGCAACGTCTGACTCTTGGTGGAGTTTAGAGGAGTAGGGTTCAGAGTCATCTTTTCTGTCCCTCACTCTGGCACACGGTAGCTGGAGTCGGGCTACCGAACGTGTGCTGGGTCGGCGTAAAAGCTTTACCACAAAGCAAAAACAAAAAAAAAGAAAACACACACACACATACACAAAGATATGTGCTCAGTTCGTCGAGCTGAATCGAATGGTATATGACACTCGGCTCTCTGGGCCTCGGATAAAAAGTCGAGTTTCAAGCGATCTTAATACCCTTCTTTTGGTGTAAGAAGGGTAAAAACAAAAATAGGTGTTGCAGTTTCCTTGAACCGTTTCAAGGTACGAAAAACAAAACGCTTACGCACTCCGAACTGCTTAAGGCTATTGAACATCTGACACGGTCTAAGCTTCTACAAATGTAATTTTAAAACTTGCTCCCGTATGGCTTGCATGGTAGCTGATAAATATAAACAAACGGAATCGCTTATTTATCTTCAGTGATAAGCTGTCAAAAGAATACACTCAAAACGGGTATAATCAATTCCGCTGCTAAAATTATCCAGCTGAAATAAACCAAGACTGAGAAAAGGTGACACCTATTGTGAGACACGCTGTATGGGTAGGATTGGACAAAAAAAAATGTCTTCATCAAATCCACAAAATTATACAACTATAAACCTTTTTGCAAAAAGTTCATTCATGTCAATACGACATTTCGGATGCTTTTCGAAGTTGTTTATCATAGTTCTATGCAGTTTTCATCACGTGAATTCATGTTACAAAGTATGTAAAAGCCTTTAAACAAACATTTTTTGAATAAAACAAAAAAGACTATAAAGAAAACCAACATTGATTATAAAATCGGATATACTTATCGGAATGACACCATGGATATGGTAGTTTTGTAAATGTATTCAGTTCAGGTTACATACAATTTCGTAGGATTTCGTGTAGAAAGCTCGCCATTTTCGAAGATCATCCTTCATAAGAGGCTGTATAGTCGTATTAGGTACATTATTATCATTTTTTGTTCATAACCAAAGCACTTCTTTCGTGTCGTTCACTTCCCTCTTAGTCTTGCTAAAGTTCTCGCTTCATCATGACCCAATAGGTTTCGATCGGAAGAGTTCAAGAACGATCAGTGGATTGATGTCAAATTCAACTAAATTAAGACGTGAATGAACAAAAAAATGGTTGAACTTTAATAAACCTACCAAGTGTTCCCATCCATCGGAAATGATTTGAATCTTGATTATTAATAAGAACAATTTGTGCAACGGAATTTTAAACTCGTTATTTGTAGTGGCTGGTTTGGAACAATACTGGAATATTGGTTCCCAACGCTTGTAACAAATTTTCATCTTAAGGTCGTTTAAAATATCACGCATTTGGCAATTCATAAAACAATATAAACTGATTTTTCTTTTACATTTACCATTCTAGAGAAAACATACTTGATGTAGAATAACATTTATTTTGTCGTCACTGATGCAAGCAACGAAAAAGTACAGAACCACTTTAATTCTAACTCAACAGGATCCAAACCAGTGCACCGCAGTGTCTTCATTTCAATAAAACTTTCATCGAAGTGCAAGTGTCCCCTTCTCTAGTCTGCAGTTAGCTGCATTATTCAATTTTACCCCCATAAGCGTAGAACAGTGCAGGTGTAATTGCTTAGTTCCCGAAGAAACCTTCTCCATAAAAAAAAGTAGCATTTTTCTCTCAACAAGCAGGATTCCAAAATTGGATCCAATTATTCATAATAGTCAATTGTGCAGCACAATCTCAACCAAGAATGGATGCACCTTTCTATGCATACAAGTGCATATGCACTCACTTTCATCTAGCAACACCGACCGACAGGAAGAATCTTATCACGCTTGGAGCTAGCTTTTGTTTCCGGAGAAGGGGGGTCCAAAATGAACAAGACATGTATGAGTCGTCTTGTACCTACCTACCGGATGCGTTGTGCTGATGTTATAAAATGTTCAACTAGGTTCAGTGCAAGCTTCCTCTTCAAAATGTGCAAGTTCTTTGCTTGCTGCTCGATTCGTTGCCCGTTGGTCATATTCTACTTGCAAATTCGATTACTGGCGACGATAACGAAGATGACGAAGTCTGTGAACAATGTACTGGGTTAATGTATGGTTTGGGTAGGAACATCGGTTTATTGCTGAGGTTACGTTTACCTTTCTTTGTATTTTTTTTCTTATTTAAGAATTTATTTTTAGGTGCTGTATTGCTTTTGTTGTTCGAACATTGATTGCTTTAAACGCGTATTTCTAAGAAGTTCCGTGAACTCCATTGTATTTTTTGTTAAGTGCGTATATTTCTGATATCACCTGAAATGCACTTACCACTAAGCTTCATTTCATTTAAAGAAACACTTTCATCTTAATATTATACACCTTCTTTTGTGTATAACCTTTTATTGTAAGGCTAAAACTAGTTTAGATCCAAGCAAGAAGTGCTTGGACAAAAAATTATGGACGCGGTGGAAAATCCAGGCCTCCCACAGGTTGATCACGAAACCGTTGGAAATCGACAATTCTACTGTTTTCCCTGTAGTAAAACGGTTCAATGGGACCCAGACCCAGCGCGGGGAAAGTGAAGACGACCGACTCCGTGAACGCAAGGTAGGTGATTAATTTACGCGCAATCCGAACCATTCGATTCGGGACGTGGCCAAGAAGACTAATTCTTTCGTTTGGTTCGTCCAGCAGACAATGAAGCGGGCCGGACTCTATGTCTTCAACGTAAGGAAGGCGTCTAACCGAACTGATAAACAGAATACAGTGGCCAAATCCCGTGCCAGGAAGCCGTACCGCAAACGGTTTGTGCAGCTAAAATGCATCGTAATGGACGACGAGACGTACATTAGAGCGGATGCCAAGTAGATCCCCGGCTTGGAATTTTTCGTCGACAAGTCCCGCCTGGATGTTTCGGAGAAGTTCCGGAAGAAAAAAGGCGCCAAATTTGCCAAGAAGTACTTGGTATGGAAGGCGTTCTGTGGGTGCGGCAAATTCAGCAAGCCATAAATAACGAACGGCACCATCAACGGACACATATTTAAAGAAGAATTGCTCTAGAAGAGCCTGCTACCCTGCCCTCGGTCCCATGAAGGTGACACTCTGTTTTGGCCGGATCTTGCATCGTGTCATTACATGAAACTGGTGATGGAGTGATGATATTTTTGCGCTGAAGGAGGCAAATCCGCCAAATTCGCCAATACTTCGTCCAATCGAAAAAAAATTGGGCGATATGAAGGGCAAGGTTCGGAAAACAGGGTCTTCAAAAACGACAAGAATTTGAAGAAAATGTGGATGGATGGGTGTAAGAAAGATGGCGCAATTGTTGCACAGGATTTGATGGGTAGCGTTAAGTCCAAGGTGCGGGAATTTAGCCTATGAGAGAAGGTTGAATAAACCAACTTTGCAAAAACATATCTAATATGTGTTTATTCATTCATTATGAATTTCAAAAATATCAGACATTAAATGAATTTTTGGGGATCATTTTTGTTTGTTGCATTATTTCGAGTACATTCTTTACGTAGGCTTCGGAAGCGCTGAATAATACTAGAACTGTCTAAGCCCGGTGATGGGTCATTAGGCCGAACTTTATTAGGACAAATTCTATTAGTCGATTGGGTCAAATGTCATGTAACGTGTGGAATTTTACATTCGGCAATCAATATTTCGCATATGTCATTTAGAATTTGACATTCGGAATTTGAATCCTAGAGGGTTTGAGCTGTTTAGTGGAATACTTGTAACTATAATTTAGAAGAAAAATTAGTAATCTCCATTTAATTCCAACTACCTTTGCTTATCTTCGACAGATACGCATGTAACTTTTGGTATTTGTCAATTTATCCATAACATTTGACTAGAGAAAATTGACATTTGGCATTTAACATTTAATATTCTAGAAATTAGAAGAAGAATTAGTATCTTCCATTTAATTCCAACTACCTTTGCTTATCTTCGACAGATACGCGTATTTCGTCTACAATGTGCAGACTTCTTCAGTGTCTCGTACTAATAACTCTAGTCGAGTTATTAGTACGAGACACTGAAGAAGTCTGCACATTGTAGACGAAATACGCGTATCTGTCGAAGATAAGCAAAGGTAGTTGGAATTAAATGGAAGATACTAATTCTTCTTCTAATTTCTAGTTACAGGTATTCCACTAAACAGCTCAAACCCTCTAGGATTCATTTAATATTCGGTTTCTAACATTTGGCGTTGACATCTGTCACTTGACGCGTACTATTTAACATTCGACAATTAGACTTTTTGCATTTGACATTTGAAATTCAACGTTTTGCATTTGGCATTTGGCATGCAATGTTCAGCAATTTACATTTTGAATTTGGAATGTGACATACTTATTTTGAAATTTGACGTTTGGCATTTGGCATTTGTTTTTATTGTTCAACATTTGAAATTTGGGTTTTCACGTTTTTAATTTTCAATTATTATTATATTTTTCACATAGGGCTAGATTTTTCTTGCCGTGTATTGTACTCATAGTTGAATATTTACGGTTCATAGTGTATTTTCCCGGCATGTGCCATTTTTTATGTGCCGGCTTGTCGGGAGTGAAAAAAAATTTAAATTTTTGAACCGTGTGTACCAAGAAAAAATGTGGAAAAAATACGTCTCTGTTGCCACAAAAAGGCTCCGTTCAGCGGCAAACAGCAAGAATCTAGAACGCAAAACAAATGCAGTACAGGTAGGTGCAAAATTCAGTTGATAAATGTGTTACTATTCTAACCCTACTTCTCTCGGTTGATTTTTATTCGCAGCAGGAAGGTGAAACCATTCTCCCGGTATTAGGTACACCAGTGGGGAACGGAGAGGCACGAAATAAGAGGATTCACCAGATCAAGAGGTCTGTAAAGTTACCAAAATTGAGTGACCCAGGAGACGGCCGTGCCGCAGTGGTAAGATCGGTATTATTCATAACCTCACATAAACTCACTGCATTTTTTCAAATAAGCAGCCGGGCGGGAAACCCATTCGACCTGCGATAAAGGGTGAAGCATGGAGCAAGCGGACTCGCCAGCTTAACAGTGCGGTAAAGATACCAAGAAAAGCTATCGGGACAGTTGTGGTAAGATCACCAACAAGATTACATTACGTTACTATTCAACTAACAGTAAGTTGTTACAGATCGACGATTTCATTGGTGACGATTCAACTGTTACCATGGCAATAGGCAAACAGTGAGCCCCCTTCTGGTGAGAAAACGTGAAAAAATTCAAAAAGAGTCATCCACTCTACCTTTTTAAAAAAAAAATCCATCGCGCAAGGCAAGTTAACGTATAATTTATTGATTATTTTTCCGGTTTTGATAAGTATTGTTTTTCAGATTCAATCATCCGTGCTGGATTCCCTTGGTCTGTGTAATGTCAGACAGAACAAGAAAAAAAAGGAAGTATTGGACATACAGATGGAGTTTTTCCGGGACTGGGAGGAGATAGAAGAAATCAACATCAACAACCCATAATCATTGACTTGCGCTACAGCCAAGAAGATAGGCGTAGGTCGGAATATCAAGGCATCTTCTCCACCTGTTTCGAAGAAATCCACAGCTCCAGCTTCCATAAGTTTCGAAGATGAGGCAAGTTCGATTATTTTTCCGATATAAGTAAATGTTGTTTTTCAGACACAATCATCCGTGCTGGGTTCCCTCGACATGAACATGATTAGTGCGGGAAAGCACAATCATGCGCTGGACATGCAGTTTGAGTTTTTCCAGGACCGAAAAGAGCCAGAGTTGTTCGATTTCAATAAACCAGGACCATCAACTTGCTCCGCAGCTGCACAAATACCGACACTCAAAGAGGCACAAACTATCAAATCACACGAGTCAAGCGCTGGTCGTACCATCAAGCGATCATATTTGGCAAAATGTGCTGGAAAGGGAAACGGAAAGCAATCAATTGATGAAGTCATACTCTTTGACGATTTTGAAGAGGAAGAAATATCCGACACTCAGTTCGCCACAACCAATGGTATTATGTAAGATTCAGAGTTCCACACATAAGGCAAAACTTTTGCTACATAACCCAGTGATGTTTGCTCACATTTTGGAACTGCAATGGTATTTTTTTTGCTTTGTGGACAACAGTCAAGCACAATCATGCGCTGTCAAAAATTGAGATGCTGCAGAGAAACAACGCTGTTTTGCAGAAACAAATTAGGCATACCGTGAGGCAACCAAAAGGTGTCTCAAATTAACGGATGCATTGAGTTCTAAGGTCTTTGCGAACTCGAATGAAGACATATTTACTCTGGTGGAACAACTGCCCGAACATCGAACAACTTAAAGCCTTCTCAAATCAGGCAATTGAAAGTGATTATACGTTTGTTCGGCTAATTATGGAAGAGCTGTGGCCAAACGGCTTCATGAATAGATCAGTGACCGGAAGATCCTCCCAACAATCCACTTGGAAGACCGCGAGCAGCGGGAAACAACTCTTCGACGCAATTGTCGACTCATTCGGTTAAATGCGTTCCACTCGAGCCGGAAAAAGTAAAATATGTGCAAGGTAACTCTCTTGTTTTGTTCATTAATTTGTTCATAATTACAAACTTTTCATCGCCTAGATCGTTTATTGGAACATCGCTTTTATCGAGGAGACTCCCCAGCAGTTGCGAAAGCATTGGCCAATAAAGCGCCAAGTCTTATGAGACGAATCCTGGCGTATTATGGAAAAAAATCCTTAAGGAACCAGGAGAATAAATGCTTACATAAATTAATAATACATAAAAAGAACCAGCAGTTACTTTACACATTGTACGTTGTCATCAAATGTAATCAAATAATTCTCAACCTTGAAATTGACAAACTTTAGAAAATAAATAAGAAGAGATATTTTTCACATGTTGTTATTTAATTAAAATTTGAAAAACAAAAATGGTGCAATGAGAATTTCTGGCGAAAATGGTTATATCTTGAGTATAACAATGATTGTTATTAATTTATATTCTGGGACTCGGTTGATTATATCTCGTTTAGTAAAAAAATGTGATAAAACCTTATCTGTTACAATCTCGATAGCACTAGACGACTTTTTGTTATACTCTTTGATATTTTAACAACTTACAAGCTGAATATATAACAGGCACTGTTACAATTTTTTCGTTGAAATAAATAACTCCAGTTGTTATAATTTTGATATTCCCTTTTGATCGGGAGGTCTCATCCTGAACTACGAAAAAAATCAATTTAGATTGTCCCATGTTGAAATTCTAGGCATTAAAGTCCCACTACGATTTGTCTAAATAGATCTTAGCAACAAAAATGATTTAAGTATACAACATTCTTTGTAGGAACAACTCGACACTCAGCATTGATAAAGGGCTTATATGCAAACTTAAACAATGACTTTGACATGAAACATTGACATTAAATTGTCTATATAAACCACTATTTGCATTCGATAGAACTGTGTTTCTAACGATGATATGGTGATAAAAAAAATCAGAATCATGGTAGGAGCATAAACAATAATGCATATGGCATGTTAATTCTATCAACAACCATCCATCAATACATCATGCAGTGCGTCTGATTTGCCTAGAATTTTCTGCTGCAAGGCAAGATTCTACGCATGTCAGTCCTACTGAATATTTTACCTCGTATTTTACATACAAACATTATCTTGTTGAGATTCCATCGAAACTCAGCAACATTATCAAATGCCAATCATAAATTTGTGGGTTTTGCCACGAATATTACCAGCACTACACAATAGTGATGCAAAACTTAAAACGCTTTTTCTCAACTACAACTTTTGCAACATGGGACAGTTATGCTTAGAACCGCAATAAGTTCTGGTAAGCTTCAATTTACGGGGGCTATCTTCCTGAGCTCCTGGGATTTCCTGAATTTCGAGAAATTCTCATTCTGAAATTCTGAATGTTTGATTGGAAGACTATGGAACTACAAAGCTCCTTCTGTGTAGTTCCAACTAAAAATTTGGGAAGTCTCTCTTCGAACTTCTGAGAAGTCCTCTCGTGAACTTCTGTTCTTTCCAGACATTTTTGACTAATTCTTTCTTGATCTTACAGGTAGTGCCCTTCTGGTAATCTTCTCCTGAAATTCGTGGAAGTTTCTTCCTGAGCTTATTCTTTTCTAAACTTCTGATTGGTCCGGAATTGCAAGGAAAATTTTTATTGACATTTGGGAAGTCCACCCCCACAATTTTTAGGAAAATTCCCTTAAATCTTTTCTTAAAGCATCTTCTTGAACTTTTGAGAAGTCCTCTTCGAACTTTTGGGAAGTTTTCTCCAGAACTGAGGAAGTTTGACCCTAAACTATTGCTGAAATTTTTGCTGAAATTAGAAGGAAGTACCTCATTGCTCCTGTTGAGTTTCATTCTGTTTTTGAGAAAGGTTTCTTCCAACTTTGAGAGATCCTCAATCTGAAATTCTGAAATGTGCTTTTCTGAGATTTGGAAAAGCTGGAGCTTCTCGGAGAAGTTTCAACTAACCGTTTGAGAAGTTTCTTACGGAACTTCTGGGAAGTCCGTTCCTGAACTTCAAAGAAGATCTCTCCTGAACTTCTATGACGTATCGTCCTAAGGAAGTTTGTTCCTGATTTATTCCACAACTTATAGATAGTGCCCGTCCTGGTTAGTTCCCGTCAGAAATTCGGGGATTTTTTTTCCTGACAGTTTCCTGGAAGTTCAATCTTGAATTCTGGAAAGTACTCCAGATCCTATAGAAAGTTCCAAATTTAAAAAAAAATTCTTTGAAACTTCTTCCTGCAGCTCTGATAAGTCCTCTCCTGATTTTCGGGGAAGTCCTTTCCTGAACTTCTGAGAAGTATGATTTTGAACTTCGGTAATGGTTGGTCCTGAATTTTTGGAGGTTGCTCTTGCAAGTAGTTCAACTACATGCTTCTAATACTTCTGAGAAGTTTTTTTTCGAGGAACTCTAACTTTAGGAAGTGAATTCCTAAAATTATCTTCCCGAAGCTCTGGCAAGTCTACTTCTAAATTTTATTTGGTAGTGTGCAACTTCAATATTTGTCCTCTAAATGCACGAATATTATCTGTTATCAAGGCTTATTTTACAATTAACTTGAATGTCACTGAAATGTATATAATTTATGGAACAAAATAGTAGGAACACGGTTTTACGCCTTTCTTTTTTTAAACATACGAATTTTTCGCATACTAAAAACCGCATTCATTGTCATCGTCATGGGTTTCCAATGCAATATCAAATTAACCAGAATTTTAAGCTTGTTGATTCAGTTAAACATCGAATGCGTACATTAGCGTCAGTCTCAAGCCTTCAACATTTGAACTTCAATTGAGTATGTGATATAATGATCGAAGTATTGTAAAAAAGTACGAATGCATTTCAGTACAGAAATCAATAATACTATTTTTTTTCTATGTTCGATCGTTATGTATTTGTACCACCAGCTGTTACTGCATGGCTTTAATAAGCCTTTCACTGGGTCCGAATTAAATTTCATGTTCTCGCACAGCTACCATTAACGTTTGACGGAGAGAGCCAATAATCATTAGTGCAGGCGATTATTGTTAATAATCGTAACGAGCTTTCGTAAATTCAAGCTTTGCACTGAGGGCATGCATAAGAATAACACGTGCTCTCAATTTATTGCGGTTGACTGGACGGATGACGATTATTATAATACGCTTTTACTATAACGCATCCCGCCTGCCTCATGATACTACAGTTTGATGGCTGGTTTGGGCATATGTTCCGCAATCATTGGCGATGACGAGCGCGCGTTTATGTAATTTCCATTATCTGTCTATCTGTAGCCCATCGCACGATTTCCACTTAAGCGCTCTGAGTTCCTCCTCGAAATTATTATCATCTCGTATCGGTCAGGCGTTAATTACTCATCCATCATGTCCTGCATAATATCCTGATCGACAACACAAGCCAGCAACGAAATGCAAACGCACACATAAACAAATTTATCGGGACTCATTTCCCCACATTGACTGTTATGCAATGGTCCCCATCGTTAATCGCCCCGCAGGCAATATGTTTAATAATTATGGTAATTACAGCTTCTCATAATTATTACAGGTGGCGATGTTACAATTCCAAGAATTATGAATGGGATCACCTCTACGTAGATAATTAAATGTGTCCCAAGCGCGAACGTGGTCCATCGTTGGGTTGGGGTTCTTTCTCATTGTAATGTATACATATTTTGACAACAACTTTAAGGTTTCCGGGGAATCATCATTTGAATGCAAATTTCGCCGCGGAATACGAACCTTACTTTGCGGGATCACAGAAACAGAGCAAAACGAAATTCCGAGCATTGTCTTCGTTGGCACGTGACATGCTTGAAATTATTATTCTTCTACCCTGTCTGTGGTGTTTGCGAAATAGAACTAGGCCGAAAGGAAGACGTTTTCGCGATTGTATTGTCTGGAAGGTGAATAAGATAAATAAGCAAAACGGGATAGCCAGTAATAATAAAGATAGTTGAACATGTTCTTACCTGTACACGGAAGAATATTTTTCCCGAAACATCACAATCATGCTGTAATCAATAAACATATGACAGCCATAAATGACAGTGAAGAATTTATTACAAGGATCACACATGCAAAAAAAAATCCCGATGCGAGCATTCGTAAGCAACACCTGGCCATTTCCGAAACAAATATAATGAGATTCCTGGCATAATGTCATCGTATGTCGTGGAATTCGAGAATGATTTTTGACCTTGAAGTATCAGCAGCATTCGACCCAAACGTTGAATCGAATCCGTGGTTTGCATTCATCAACAGCTGCGACGGTTTGTTTTACTCATAGACCATTGAGGTGCTAATTGAATGTATGGGGACAAACATTTCCACATTGAATTTAAAAAAAGAACGATACATTAGCGTTAATGGTTGTCATCAAACCAAAAATATGACCCTCTCGCAAAGTATGAGCTCAATCTGGGATACTGGTCTTTATTTTGCAGCTGAGGGATTGATGGCTAGCCACAGTATTTAACGGGGAATGTAAATTATTGAATTAAAAAGAATTAGACAATTAGTTACCAATGATACCCGTTTTTGATGACCCGGAAAAGGGAAAACCATATTTTTCAACCTTTTAATATGCAGATTTGTATGGGGAGCAAAAAGTATTTTATTTTGAAAGTGCGTACAAGCATCGCTTGATAAAAAAAATAATGCAAAGTATTTGTTGGTTTTTTCTCATTCAAAATGGTGTTTGAACGAAATCGTCTCTGTTCAGTCGAACGAGAATTATTAACGTTCAAAAACCTTTCACTTAAGCGTAGCGCGTTCATTTCTTCAAGATTTGGTGGAATGACACCCGGTATAGAAAAGAAGAAACGTAGTCCTACGTTAAAATTTAAGAGTACATTTTTTAATTCGGAATATAATTTTTGGATGCAAGAACGGGTTACCATATCAAGGAATAAAAACACTATAATGAAGCTTCCCTAGCAATTGAATCTACTGCTCCTGTTAATTAATCTGACGCAAACGTTAGCCAGATCTGCTGATTGAGCCCAAATTCGACATATTTTGGGCGAATGAAACGTTTGATCAATGTCCATATTTGAAAGTGGATGAAAATATTTCGCATTATCTGAACAAAAATTTCGCAGAGAAAATTGATATTTATCATAAACAAAACAATCAAAATAAGACTTGCCTCTGCGGTTTTTATGCATTTTTGAGTCCTTTTCTCAACGAAAAACAAATTTTGAATTTGATTTTCAATTTTGGAGACTTCAGAGTTGATGAACTTCAGGGAGAAGGTTCCAGGAGTCGAACTGATTTGACTATTTGCAATTTTGCTGACACTTCTTTTCCGCTGACAGGCTTTTTCCGTTCTTTTAAGCTTCCACTTTTGTTCCTTAGAAGTTCTCATTGATAAAGTTCCGTTTGGATCACGACTACGTTTCCAAGAGGGGATTTTGACTATTCTTGAAAAATAAACAGTACATTTTTGTTTTTGTTTTCTTCTGGAGAACCAGTTACGCCTGCATTGCTCAAAGATGACTAAATCCATTGTTTTTTACTTTTAAATAGTTTGGCTGCATACCACGCCGATTTTGAAAGCACCACAAAGTGAGCTGCAGATGATTTTGCTTCTGATTCGAGGAAGGGTCTGAACCTACACAATTTTGATAGACCTAAATTAAGAAATATTTCGAGAATTTCTTTGCAACGCATATTAAAGGTATGTGTTTTTTCCGAGATTATCCCCATCAAATAATTTAAAATATTTTATGATTTTCTCTCAAGGAAACGGTCACCTTTAACGTTTTAAAACGTTTTTAAATCGCTTACGATATTGTTTCGCAGAGGATTGATTCAACTAATTTGATTAAATTCGAATCTTTCAGATGTCTTTCAGACAACCTAGAAGTAGGAACTTATTCATAATAACGCTGAACGAATCAAGCCAAATATGAGCCATTAAATCAAATTAGGCTACATATAATCAACACTGCGAAACTATTGACTTAACTATGTCGAGTAAAACTTGAGTGCATATCTCAACAATTAGTATTGAAATCACATAAACGGTAAAAAGAGTGAAAGCCATCTCTACTTAACCTAAGTTTTGTTATATACATAAACATGTTTTTTTGCTAATCTGTACTATAGCAAAAGGAGCAAAATAAAAGATTTTTTTTATGTGAATGTAATAAATTCGTTAGTTTTCGATTGAAGAGATAAAGAAGAATCAAACTTATTTTTTTATATTAACGTTTGCATTAAAAAAAATGGTCAAAAATTGCTGATGTTATTAATGGGATGATTGAAATCATCATGCAGCATAAATCATAGTAATCCATGAGTCAACAGACAAAATTTGACAGTTTCTATCAGTCGTGAACTCTAACCGTGATGGCAAAACAGTTCAGATGTGTGCGCGTTCAAAGACCAGCACCCCGCCGCCTCTAAAATGACATCGTGCGGCACTTTGTGAACGCCGAATTCGCCTGTCTACAACAATCTTGGCACTATTAGACAACAATTAGAGCACTGAAAGGAGGAAGACCGAAGGAAAAGTGGAAAAGTACATCGCTGGGTGCGCTTGGCCGGAGGTCGTTTTAACGTCAAACAGTGAAAAAGCATTCGGCGAACATGAACACCTGTGTCAGGAAGCGGGAAGTCATGTCCACTGGTTTCGAGCTGCAGGCCATGAGCAGCTGAATAAGATGGACGACGAGACCTATCTCACCCCGGGATGGCAACGACTGGTGATCGAAAGATTAAATAATCTTTCAGTTGAGTTTTAGTACACGACACTGAAGAAGCTTCCAGATCAGAAGAAATATTTATCGTATCAAAGAAGCAATAGAGGTAGTTGGAATTAAATGAAATTACTAATCTTTCTTCTTATTTTCTACTTACAGGTATTCCACTGAAAAGATCACATTCTTTGTGATTCTTCCTGAATTTTTCAGCAGTACACATAAAGGTGATATAAATACAATGCTAGATAGTTAATAGTCTTATTTAAGTGTATATGAACGGTCATTTGCCGTCCATACGACACGAACGAAACATACGAGCATTTCCAGCCAGAAATGCTAAAAAATATATTGATTTTGTCTCGAAGCTCTGGTTGTAATGAAATTGTCCAAATAAAGCGAACGAAGAAGATTTTTTCAGAGTAAACCAAAATTTGGAACTTAAAACATGTAAACTATTATTCTGATTGTATATTGTAAAAACGACGTATTGAAAATGTTATATATAATTTAATGCAAGTATTTGAGTTTATGATTGTTTATTGTTCAAATAAGTAATCTAAACATAGCAAAAAAATCAGAGAAATTGTAGTTGCTTTATTATCAAAGTTGGGCGACAAATCATTTATGAAAATCTCTTAAGTGCTTCTCTAAAGTAGTTTTATTTTAGTTTACAGTAAACTTGTGTTGCAGAGCTAATACAGCTGGCAAAGCCTTAAAACAGAATATCAGATAGAAGAAACCGATCGTTACGTATTAGGCTAAGTCAAGGAACGCATACCCTTTTAAGCCTTTTGTTGAGAAGACAGCAGTCAGGTAAATTTATATATTTATACCTGGGCCCTAGTGATTTTCTTATGGGTACATTTCAATACATTGAGTCTGCTATACATTTGAAATGAAGATAGTGAAACAACAGTGTTATACACAAAGTGCTAAGAAGTTCTTCACCTCATCAATTCACTTTATCTTTCATAGCTTTTTCAAGCTTTTGAAATAATTGCTTCTTCTCCCTAAACAAAACTATCCGAAACACACACATATCCAAAAGCATCCACTTGATTCTTTCCATCGCGTCGAAACAGTAACGGGTAAGTCTGATTGCCACTGTGTCTGAGAAAAAATTGCCTGTTTTCTAATAATCTATTATGAAAAATACATTTTGTTGTGGACATATCTGTTATTGGGAAATTGCAATAACTTGAGAACGGCTAGGCTTACGAGTCAAGTTTTTGGATGCTTTTAAATTAAAAATAATGCATAAAATCAAGTTTCGGTATATTTCAATAAAACAATATCATTTTCAACATTTTCAAAAATCATAAAAATTTAAAAAAATGAAGATGTGACCATCTTAAACTCTTCAAATTGCGCTTTAAGGACATAACTTCAGCTTTTTTTAAATTAAAATTAGAAGGATCCAGAGGGTAGAAACTAGTTTTGATGCTTAAGCATGAATTTCGACTTTAGTTTCCGTGTATTTTTCTAGAAGAAAACTTCATTACCTACGAATTTTTTCAGGACGACATTTTGATCAGATAAGTCGTTTGAGAAACAAAATTAAAATAAAATCCACATTTTTAAATACGCCCCATAGAAAATTAAATTAGATACTTAATTTTTAGTGAAATGTTATTTGGAAACGAATATATGATGTACCATCCAGATCGGAGAGAGTAGGGTCCAA